>JAPMLY010002493.1:0-7500 GCA_026401115.1 Tetraselmis chui
AAAGGTACTTGTCGCCTTAAATGTTGCGTACATGCTCACGTCGATCCGACTGTAACCTATCGTTTGCGGTTCGTTATCCCCCCATGCCATTCTCCAACGTGTGACTTTGCATGGATTCAACAAGGTTATGGGCCCCCGCCTCACGTCACTCACGCGCGACAACCTGGTTCGGCGAGCTGCGATCGACAGCTCTCCCGCAGAAGGCAAGTTTCTATAGACACCTAGTACTTTCAACTTGTAGTCGGCGGTATCGCCAGTATAAACTGCGATTTTTAAAACCCGCCACCACCCTCTTAAGTCAGCCACCCGCCGGAGATAGCCAGCCACCCACACCGACGCACTCGTCGTGTGTGGACAGGGTGCACACAGGTCCAAGCTGGAGAACGGGGGGGTGCACTGTCGGGTGAATACGCATCCACAGGTCGCACGCCAGCCGTAGCTTACCTTTTATTTTTATTTTTATACTAGCCTCGCGCATCAGCCACCAGCGCAGCGCTCCACCTGTCCTGGCCTTGGCCTCGACTTGTGCCCCACACTGGGTGGAGGATACAGAAAAGGTGCTCTGAGACACCCCGGGGCTACAGGCCGAGGGGTCGGCGGGCATCAGGCCGTCTCTTAGCATACCGCTGTTAGGCACGAGTCCGGCTAGCGGTTTTTACCGCTGCCTGTTTTTCTTCCAGCTCTTTCTTTTTTGCCCTCTGTCGAAATGGCGCAGAAAAACCCGCCTGTTTCACCTGTTGGTTCCCCTGAGTCAGGCTCTCAGCAGAGCACTGTCCATACTACCCAGGGTGTTCTCGAGCTGCTACGTGTGCAACTGACGCGCCTTGACGCGTATCTCGACTCGCGGTCGGCCGCCATTGCTGCGGGTGCTATATCGCACCCCCCTGTAGCTCAGCGCCGCCACGATGCTCACCTCGCACACTTTCCGGACGGCCACCACGTGCACACCCTCCCCCTCGAACACCCCCCGGATACTCTCGCGCTGATCTTTGCACAAGTGGCGCGCTTGACAGCTCGTTTCGACTTGCAGTCGGCCGCGGGTGCTGTTGCTGCTGCGGGTGCTAATCCGCACCCCCCTGTCGCTCAGCGCCGCCACGTCGCTCACCTCGCACACCTTCCGGAGGGCCACCACGTGCACGACCTCCCCCTTGAACACCCCCCGGATCCCCTCGTCCTGCTCTTTGCGCAAGTGGCACACTTGACAGCTCGTTTCGACTCGCTGTCGGCCGAGGATGCTGTTGTTGCTGCGAGTACTCTTCCGCACCCCGCCGTCGCACAGCGCCGCCTCGATGCGCACCGCGAGCCCTCGCGCCCCAAACTCGTAGGTGAACACTTGCAACCCCCCCCATACCCCCCCGCTGATTCTGCCCTACACGACATCGCAGTCAAACAACCCCCGCCACACCCTCCCTACCCCCCCGTTGGATATGCCCCTCACCACCCCATACCACTCATCCCGGAGGCGCCCTTTCACGGCGTCCCCCCTCCCGTGACCACCCGAATTCGTACGCCCCGCCGTCCCCAATGGCTGGCCGCTCTCCATTTCCGGGTGGCCCACCTCTACCCTTCCATGGACATCACTCTTCCCAAGCCAAGCGTGGCGACCACACCTCCCGTGGCCGTCGTCGCCCCACCGTTGACCCCATAGTCATCGGGCGACCGACACACGCAACCCCCGACTTTGACCCAGACGTCCACCCCAGTCTCTTGGGCAGCCCCCACTACGCCCCCGTCTGCACGCGCCCCGCTGTCTCCCCGGTCTTGCGCATCCTTGGCTCCGCCCAAGCCCCACCCACAGAGGCACATTGGCGCACTCTGCAAAAGGTCGTCCGCTCCCTTCATGGCACCATTCACATGCGCCTGACGTTGGGGGGGGGCCTGGACCACAGCCTCCAACTCACAGGCTTTGCCGACGCTGCCATGCTCACCAAACTCCTCCCAAGACAGGCACTTGCAAGACACCGAAGTGCGATCATTGGAGGACAAGACCCAATGCAACGCTTCATCCCGTAGCTACCTGCAGGGGGAGTGTTGTAAGTAATACCGCATACGTATTAGTTGCAGATAGCTACTGTAAGCTATTCTAGATATGATTAGTACATGTCTAGATCGGACATACCGATAAACTGTTTGACTTGGTACAGAGCTGTCGCTAGGCTACAGCTCTCACACTTCTGTTGTCCCGACACCACGCCTGTAGGCTGGTTGTCGCCTTAACTGTTCCGTTTGCGGGACTGTGACTGTAACTACGTTTGCGTACGTTATCTTCCACACTAACTGTGTTTGCATGGTTCAATAGAGGCGGGGGCCCATAACATGTTAAATCATGCAAACACGGTTAGTGTGGAAGGTAACTCACGCATACGTAGTTACAGTCACACTCACGCAAACATGACAGTCACAGAGACAACCAACCTACATGCGTGGTGTCGGGATAACGGAAGTGGGAGAGCTGTAGCCAAGCGAGAGCTCTGTACCGAGTCAAACAGTTTATCGGTACGTCCGATCTAGACATGTTCTAATCATTTCTAGAGTGGCTTACAATAGCTATCTGCAACTACTAGTTACACGGTATTACTTACAACAAGGAGGCAGTGTTCCAAGAGGCGAGGAGTGAGAGGGAGCGAGTAAGAAGGGATGGTGGGGGAGGGTTATGTAGGAAGTCCATCCAAATAGCGGAGGTGTGGGTTATGTGGAGGAGTCCAAAGTGGGAGTGTTGCCAAGTGAGGACTAGTAGGGAGTGGTTGGGTGTGGGGGAGAGCCTCTGTTAGAGAGGTTAGTCCACTCGCTTGGATAGACCATATGGTTGTGAAAATTTTCAACTTCGTTATTGGTGATTATGGTGAAGGAGGCAGAAGTGGTGGAGTGTATTTTGGCGAGGGAGGTAGCTATGGAGTACAGATTGGTTAGTTCCTGGTAGCGTCCCCACTGGAAGGAGAGCACCGCGGAGGAGTCGAGGGTGCCGATGGGGGTGGGGGTGGGGAGGCCATGTTATTCAAGGTTAAGGTCAAAGAGGAAGTTATGGAGTTTGATGCTGCATGTGTGTGAGTTAAAGTGAGACGGGAGTGAGGACCGAAGCGAGGTAGTTACAGTATGTCTACGGATATCGGGTGTATGGGCGCGGGGGGGGGGGGGGGGGGGGGTCGTGGGGTCTAACCTTTGGGTCGTGAGGCCCGTCCTTTGGGGAGATAGGGATGGGGGTCGGCCTGCGGGGGCTGGTGGGGTTGCCGGGAGGGGGCGGAACTTAAGAGGGAATGTGGGCCTTTCGACGTCGTTTTCTAGCAGTTCTTCGAGGTCGTAGTCATGGTATTCATGTGAGGAGGGGAGGGGGACGAGGGTGGGGTGGAGGGAAGGTAGGTTGTTGAGGGTGGGAGGTCATGGGGGGGGGGGAGTATGAGGGGGGTGGGGAGGGGGGGAGGTGGGTGGGAGGTGGGGCTTTAGAGCCTATGCTTTACATTTGCGCGACCGTCGCATAAGCATTCATAACATTGTGGCGTTGCACGCCCGCTACTCTTTTCGTCTAATAACCAGCACGGCGATTGTTTGAAAGAGCGTGCATGTGACGAGTACAGTCTTGCAAAAGTACATTACATGACATTGTACAAGTACTCGTTACTAATTACAATTCGTGCTCTTCCATCGGAAGGACGTACAACGTGGGTACGTTGCTACTACAATTTAGCGAGGGTTCTAATGCGTACTTACTACCAATACCTCCCGGTACGTACATGTACGCACTGTAAATCTAACTAGCTAGATGACGCGCCAGGCGTTTTCCAATACATAATGTGATTCCCCGGCATGGACGAGCCGCGTCGCTAGTTTGTTGATGACGGTTGGAAAGCCCTAGCACCTAGCACGAGAACAGAGCAGGAGCATATGCAAGCTAATGAGGCAAAGATTATAATATAAGCCTAGTGCAATAGCGAGAGGTGACATAACCTTTCAACAATTTCCTTTGATTAACTACAATCTATTGTTAAACACTAAGATCGAGACATCTTCTCAATTCTCCCTCCATATGCACTTCCACTTAGCGATAGAGCAGCGATACGACAGAACAAATCATATTTGTGTTTGCAGTTAGCTTTCCGAAGGCTAACCGCCACACTGCCGCACGGGTGCGGGCGCAATAACCCCAAGTACACAAGCCCGGCCGGCAATGCAATGCTGCCGGCAATGCACGAATTCGCCCCCCGTAATAACTGAGCATTGCCTAGAATTTCAGGAGATTTGTCAATAAAATCGACGCATGGTTACATTGTTACTTACGAAGGTGCAAATCTTGTCCGGACTTGTGTGGAAGAGTGTATTATGGTGAACCGGACTTGTGTGGAAGAGTGGTCATGGTTCCAAAATGTGCCCCACCCCTTCTCGATTTCCTGCTTGCACATGACATATTACACCATTATGCACACTACCATGCATTGCTATACTTTAAAAAAGTTGCGGAAGCCAATAGGCCAATATTGCTGCAATACTAGAAGATCTATGCAGAAAAAGTTGAGGAGAGGGGGGAGGTGGGACCTAAAATAATACATTTCATCGTTACAGCCTGATAGATATACGCGCACTTTCACACGATTGAAGGCTACCCATGAGAGATTGATCCACTTAGCTAGTCGCAAATAGGCCAACTACGACACCAATACATTATTAATACTCAAAACGCTTCGCTCGGCATTGATGCATTTTCCCGAGTCACTTTGCGGAATTAAGGGGTCCCCACACGCGCTAACTTGAGCAACCCCATACACAAAGTCTCCGTGCCTTCATTCGCCTCTCACGCCTCGACGCGCCGTGCACCAACCCTCGTTCCCGGATGGGATTCCTCCTTGCGAATGAAAATGATTTACAACATGTACTAAACGTACTACCCATTGTTGGTGTCTTGGAGCCGTCCCGTCAATGCCATCCACACGCAAAGAATATGTGAATGTAGAGTTATCAACCCACAGACTGAGGGAGAGGGCCACGCCACGCCACACCTCACACACCCATGCAACATCCACACCACAACCAGACCCCGTCGTGGACACCCCCCTCCCATGTTACGCGCTTGCTTGATTAATCATCACAAAATAATCGCTAAGCACCCAAAAGATTACACAAATCACGGCACGGCATGAGGCCCCCAAAAATCGAGAGGCTCACCCTATTGCCCGCCTAGATCCATCAGGGACGTGGTCCAATGCTCCATGGGAATGTGGGGCCCTGTCACATCTTGGCGCGCCATCTCGAGTAGCAACAACAATCTCTTCATCGGGACCTCCGGCTCCAACAAGTGCGCCACCGCCTCATCAATCTAGACGTTTCAAGGCGCCAACAGTTAGCGGAGAATGGCAAGGCATTAAGGGATGAAGGCATTCAGAGAGAGCATGCGTGATGTTCTTACCTCCTCAGGTCGGAAGGCGTTCAGCGACCGGAAAACAGACTTGATGTCCGCTTCCCTTAATGCAGGCACGCTGAGGAAGGGGGGGGGGGTCGACGTTGGGAGGGTCAGCGCGTACAAGTAAAGGCCAGGAAAAAACACATAGTGCATAGGGGAGTGTTGACAATGATGATGGCGACATTTGCATACAGTGGGCTTATGTGTGTGTGCATGGCCGCATGGGGTGTAACTCCTGAACATGTGTTCAAAAACTTAGTGTGAGCATCCATGAGTGTCATTGTAGAGGAAGGGCATAGATTTATCTGTGCGTGTGTGTGAAAAAAATATGTGTACATGATGAGTGTCATTGAAGAAAGAAGGGAAGGGGGAGTTACGTGAGCATGACTTGGAAGGCTGAGGAGAGGTCCATGCTGGAGAGGACATGGCCGTTACTGGTGGTTCCCACCACAAAGAGCTTCCGCCCCGGCGGCGGCATGCGCTTCACCAGCACCAGCAACGTCTGCAACACGGCATTGGAGAAGCGCGGGCCGATGGGCACGTACTCCAGCAGCCGCTCCAGGTCGTCCAGCACGATGATGGACTGCGTCGACTTGTACGCGTCGTCAAACACCTTTGCGATCTTGCTGCACTTGGCTGCCTCCGAGTAACCAACCATGTTGTCCGAGGTTATGATCTTCACAAAGGGGAAGCCGCTGTCGATGGCAATGGTGGCAGCCAGCGCGGTGGTGCCGCTGCCCATGGGCCCATCCAGTAGCAACGACACCAACGGCGTCTTTTCGCTGCTCTTGCACTGCTGGACCAACATGCGCGCGGTGTTGTGCAGGTGCGTGAAGGCGTCCGAGTAAGGGATGATGCCGTTGAGACGGTACATCTCCAGCGACGCCTTGTCCGACCCAAACGCGGGGCTCACCTCCTCCAGCGCCGCGTCAAAGTCCTGCATCGTCACCCGCAGGTTCTCCTCGTTCACCGACTTGCTCAGGTCCTCTTGGCGGTGCAGCGCGAACGACACCGCGCTCGTCACCAGCCCCTCGATCTCGGCCCCCGAAAAATTCTTGGTGCGCTCTATAAAGGGCGGAAGCGGTGGGCGAGAAGATGAATACGTTAGAGAATACGTCTAAATAATATAAATCAGCTTGAAATTGGATGACATCGAACGAGTTAAAATAATCACACACACACACACACACACACACAAACACACACACACACACACACACACACACAGGAGTGAATCGGTGTAAAAGAATTATCCAGGACAACAAACATTCCAAAACATCATATGACAACAATCGTCGACCCCGGCTGTGATAGCCCACAACAGCAACAAACACTGCTCATTAAGATGACACGCCGATGGTGACTCTTGTTATTGGTGCCCAAGGGATTACAGAGGCAACTTCGTGACAATGACTCCTCTGCATGTGCTTGGCGACTGTGAAGTCAGCTCACACAAAGTAGAGTGGGCGAGGCCGATGGAGGAAAGGCATCATACCTGCCAGGCTCATGAGGTCGACGTCTTTGCCCAGGAAAGACTTTTCTGACATTTTACTGGTGTGAATCTGGAGGACATAGTCACAGCTCAGAACACCAATGCTTTGACTCAAGACTAAGATGACTAGCCCCATAGTTACTTACCCTGATGCCCATAAAATTCATGCATTGACGCCCCGGCAAAGGCTGACCACGCGTGTGGCCATGTGGTGAATGGGGGGGCAGAAAGGGGTGCTCTAGAGTGTGTGTGAGAGAGAGAGAGAGAGAGAGAGAGAGAGAGAGAGAGAGAGAGAGAGAGAGAGAGAGAGAGCGAGAGAGAGAGAGAGAGAGAGAGAGAGAGAGAGAGAGAGAGAGAGAGAGAGAGAGAGAGAGTGTATGTCTGTGTGTGTGCGTGTGTGTGTATGTGCACGAATGGTGAGAGAGAACGTGTGAATTATAGACGTTTGAAACACAGAATGTACATATTAGCGCATACGCACAAAAAGATTTCAGTCTGCCTCTGAGCATGAACTGATATATGGGTCTAACCACCTAGACACCCGCATAAAAGAGAGCGCACATTTGAGTTTTTGCATTTCATTTCTGCGTACATAAACGTGTGTGTGAAACGGTGGTGC
>JAPMLY010002493.1:10000-50621 GCA_026401115.1 Tetraselmis chui
TGCGTGCGTGCCTGCCTTCTGCTGTTTGGGCCACTGGCCACGCACATTGTGCCCACCACTGCAAACACAATTAACCCATCAACAATTGCTTTCACCGTCTTTCCTCACACATATTCGCATTTTACACACAAAATTCGAAATCAATTCACTTGCTCGTCTGCCTTGATGCCTTGTAGGGCAGTGCACTCACCAAGAGTGTCATGCACGCTGCTGTCGTCGCGCGCTGAGCCGCGCTGCTTGCAGATGGCGTCGAACTCATCGAAAATGATAATGTGCAGCTCGCTGTCCTCCCTGCGCGCCTTATACTCCGACTCGGCGTCCGCAAACAGCAGACGCATGTTCTCCTCGCTCTGCCCCATATACTTGTTCAGGATCTCGGGGCCGTTCACGATCTTGGGCTCCTTCCCGTTGAGCATCTTTCCGATCTGCCGCGCGATGAGCGTCTTGCCAGTGCCCGGTGGCCCGAACAGCAGCATTCCTTTCACGTGCGAGATGCCCAGATTCTCCACCACATCCGGCGGGAACACGCGCGAGGCGAAGACGCGGCGGAAGATGTCTAGAACCTGAGCGTCCAGCCCGCCAATGCCCAACTTCTCAAACGAGAGCTCCTTACTCTTGAAGATCTGCACCGCAGAAATCAACAACAGGAGTAACGGGATGAGCTCCGATGAGGGAGCGCTACCCACATGCATCAAGCTGGCAACGAGAGACTATTGCACGCGCAGTGAAGCATAAACGATAGCTCCTGGTAATAGTAAGGAACGAAATCAAATCACCGAAAGTGAACATAGTCATGGTGCTATTCACTCATCAAAAGAACAAATACCAAAGGGCATTGATCCTCCGAGCCATCAATCAGCTCAAAGATAGACTTATAGAACCGTGGTTCGAAAGAGGAAGCAGGTAAACCAAATGGTCACACGGACACCCAGCCTATGAAAGGTCTGTAGTCGAGAGAAAGGAGTGACTAGGGGAGCGCAAGACGCTCGCCATATCCGCAGAAACGGTAACTAGACTCACAGGTGGTAACTAGTCCAATGTGTTGTACTATAAAATGTCACATTACCAGTATATCTGAATAACTAGTAAGTGCTGGTGAGTTGCTTACAACAACAAGGCATTCACGTCAGAACTACAAAACCTATACATACATGTTTTTTGAATGCTTATAGAGAGTGCATAACCATAAACGACGGGGAGCTTCTCGAGGTGCGTTGCAAAGGGTGGTGGGGGTGCCAGGCTCATTGGTTTTGGGGGAGTGCAGAGGGGCGCACTTGGTTGCTTCCGACAGCGCGCTGGTTGACAATTTTAATGCCCGCCCCGCCGTCGCCCTGAAAAAAACAGGTAGAGCCCTTCACCAGCATCCCCCGACTGCTGCCCGCCAGCTCATTGCTCGCTGAGCTCAACAAAGTGATCCCCGCTACAGTCAGCATTAAATAGTTGCCTCGATGCTGGCATGCGAAAGCCTGACCCACTGTGAACACCTGCCAAGGAGCATAAAAACATACAGACACAGACACAGACACAGACACACACACACACACACACACACACCTGAGTTCTGATTCCCCACAATGCGGTTACTAAGCGTTTCATTATCTGCAGACGGCGCGAGAACGCTTTGCATTACCAGGGTTTGAATAAAATTTTCGAAGGCTGTTACCAATAAGTTCCTCATAATGCTGTTCCTAGTAACATAACTGTGTGCGTGCGATGTATGTGTATATGTATGTGTGCACAATTGTGTCAGTGTGTGCGCACGCGCGCGCGCGCGCGTGTGTGTGTGGGTGTATGAGGTTGATTTTGTGTGTGTGTGTGTGTGTGTGTGTGTGTGTGTGTGTGTGTGTGTGTGTGTGTTTAATAACAGGACTGCACTGACTCAACAAGGAATTTAAAGACTGTGAGAACGACAGAAAGATAACCACAACCACAGCATGCAGGGCCAGCCCAACAGGGCTACTAGCTCGTGCCTGCATGAGAAGCGTCACACCTGAGGCATAAACTGGCGGATGAGCTGCGGCGTGAGCTCTTTGGCGTCCACCTCCAGCTGCCGCCCCTCCTGCCGCTGCTTGATGAAACTGACGTCCAGTGTGATCATGACAGCCTCAAAGTTGCCAGGAGGAGGGGAGAAGGGACCCACGGGGACGACATCCCCCATCGACACACGCGCATCCTGCGCTCATGGACCACCCCCCACGCCACCCCAATCCACACAAGCATGCATCAGCCAATGGGAATCAGCCAATACCATCCACCAACGTTGCTTCACCTCGCAATCACAGCTGCTGCTACACCAGTGCCATATTTTGGGAGGTGCTGTGGTGTTGGCAAGTGGATAGCCCTGTGCTATATACACGGTGTGGAGGGAAATTCGCACTGCATTCCATGACCCACCATGCGTTGGACGGCGTTGAGCGCCAGGCCGCCCGCCTCCACGCGCTGGTCTGCCTGCACACGGAAGACGCTGGAGCAGGAGGAGAGGGAGGCTTGGCAGGGTTAGCAAGGGTGAGTAATAATAGCAGCTGGTCAGTGCTGCTGTGCTTGAATAACCTGGCGATACCGATCCTTGTTACGTTGTGTGTTATAAGGATACTTTCAGTGCTATGCGGAACTAATCGGCGCCAATAACGTTTATACGTTGGCGCTCAAAACAGCACTGCGCCGGCGGAGGGCGCCGGCCGGGGTTTAAGGCGGCACCAGATGAGTGGATTAGGGGGAGGGGAGCGTACAAGTTGCCCAGCTCCACGTATGATCCCAGACGGCCGATGTCGGAGGGCGCGACGTAGACGCAGTTGGTGAACGCCAGATCCTGCGTTGTGTGCAAAGCGACGCAGCACCTTGAGCGTGAGAGATATCGCCAGCGAACTGGGTTTCCGAGGGAGCGGGAGTGCGAACGTAATAACTGCCAAGGCACGCAGTGACACTAATTTCCAATCCGAAACAGCGGAGAAGGTGCGAGGAGTCATACCTGACTAGGGCAGCTAACGATTTTCATATCCATCTCGAATATCGCGATGCACACGGGAGTTGCTGTGTCCGCTCGCGCTTCGTGACGGTCCTGTGTTTCTACGGAGCTGGGTGCAGATTAACGCGGCCGCCCCCCTGCGTTTGTCGGCTTATATTACTATAATGTTCACGCTGGTGTCGTGACGACAGTGGGCTCCCAGCCAAGCTCCGCCCAGTATCGAGATGGCCGAGCACGCGGTGAGCGGTTTATTGTAGACGGTGATGCTGTGGCATGCCTTCCAGTTCCTCGGGTTTAGGGTTTTCATGCTTTCTTCCTTTTTGCTTGGTGGTCTCCGCTGCCTTTTCTTATAAGATTTTCCCACGACTTTTTTAAATGTAGACGGCCTAATATCCCCTCAGGATTGCTGTGAATGAATCGGGCCGACTGTGAGGATTGAATTTCACGATGACAGAATCTGATCAATAATCTCGAGATAATAATTCGTCCGAAACCCGTAACATACATATAATAAGTCAGGTAAGAAAACATGTCATATATAGTGCAGTTTTTGAATGATGTGCTTTAACGAGGATTGAATCTCACAATATAATAGGTCCGAATACCTTTGTTTCGGTCGGGTAATAGTAAAGTACTGCAAGGCCTTGAGCTTGTTTTTGATCTTTGAACTTTAGCTCATGTCCGCCGTATCTGTAGAAATAGATTTGTATTTTTGTTTACAAGCGCATAATCCCATCAGACATTATGAGCACACCAAAGCAGCGATGAGCGAAATAGTAGTCGGAGTTCACAAAGCAGGGGGAGGCCCCGTTTGCCAAAAGTTTTGATGTCTTACATTTTTTGCCCGCAAGGGGCCCAGGGCCCGGTACGTACGCTAATTGAGGGAATCGGGAGGGAGGGTTGCGTGAGCTGTGCTCGCGCAAAGGCAGAAGGTGATCGACCTCTGTGCGTCGGCGCGTCATATAGGGGTAACGCATGTTTGTGTTTTATTACCCACAATGTCATGCGTACTCTAGCGGTTAGAATTTGTAACGTCGCGGCAAAGCTCGACTCATCTCGCCCCCATGCCAGTGTATTTAAACCTCTATAATTTCAATATGACCATTTACAAAGCATAAAACATATTTTTAATGGTGTTGAAACTATTTTCGTTAAAGGGCGGAAGACATTTTTTGTCGGTAGAAAAAGCTCTTGGCCGAATAAATAAGCTACGAGCTTCCTCCCAGAAAGCTCATAGCTGAATATATATTCGACAAGCTTCCTCCGAAAAAAATATTGTATCGCTTATACGCATCGGCGGACTACTGGTATACACGGTCTTCCGGATATGGCGGCGCTTGGATCGGCGACTTCCACTTTCTCTACGACATGTTTGCTCCTGCGAAACCGCCGCACTCCCTCCCGCTGGGCTAATACACCGCCCAAGTTGATCGCGTCATGAAGTAAGGGTGTTTGAACGGCCCGATAAATCACTAGAGGGCGCAAAAGAAACAAAAGACACATGGCGGAGTTGAGGAAGGGGCGCTCCCTTTAGTTCTCTGCTCGAAGTTTCCGACTAGCCATGTTGCCGTGATATGTTTGCGAGGTGGGATGCACGCCAACAACGGCCTTGCGAGTGTCGGTCTTGAGCTACAAGTCAGCGTTGGTGGATTTCAATAAAGCGCAAATGTTGAGTATCATTAATATCGATATGAAAAAAAGGGCGCACAACGGTCGTCCAACGAATCACAATAGTGTGAGGGTTTACGAGCGCGTGATGCGAGTCGGTGCTTAGGGCATGAGGGGCTCGTAAACACTTCGCCGGAGAGAAAGGAGGTGCACTACATTATCCTTGCGACTAAAGAGAAGCTATATCGCATGAATACAAGGGTTTATTCATCCGCCGAGCATTTTGTGAGCAAGAACGCCGGCCTCCCGGCTTAAACCATCATACCCTAATATTCAACCCTTCCCGCGCTCCCAAAGAAGAATAGTACATGTCTAACAGCATATTTATATTACAACAGTACAACGTGTGTGTGTGTGTGTGTGTGTGTGTGTGTGCGCGCGCGCGCGCGTGCGAACGACCGAGCGTGCGTGTCTGTGCACATGTTTGTGTCCGTCTGCGAGCTTTTTTTGTATTTGTGTATGAGAAAGCGAGAGCGCGATAGAGATAGAGGAAAAAAGGGGCAAGAGAGAGAATATATATATCGGTATTTTGTCAGTGTGTTATAAAGAAAGCGAAATTGTATGTCTACGAGAGGGGAAATATTTATGGTGTGTGCGAGAGTGAAAGATATTTGATAATATATGATACGTGCGAAAGAGAAGGTAAATGTGTATGTATGTGTATCTGTGTGCGAGAGAAAATGTAAATGTGTGTGTGTGTGTGTGTGTGTGTGTGTGTGTGTGTGTGTGTGTGTTTCCCTGCGAAAAAGAAGAGAGATGAGTGTGTGCGAGAGCGAGAAACAGAGGGGGGGGGGAACATAAATACAAGGAGGGGGGTTGACGAGAGAGGTAAGAACTGTTTATTGCATTGGCAATGGGTGGGAGTCATGTTTAAACTCGGGTAAGTTAATAACGTCGTTATTTAAACGATGGCCACCCAAGTTTTAATCGTACGTTACAACTTGCCCTCTTTAACGTTATGTAGTTCCTAGATTATCATTCCTGCGCGTTCATGTGAAGTAATCGTGGTATCGGATTTGGCGAATGAATAAATAACCTTGTGCGACACATGAGGAGACCCCTATACAGTGCTTTGTCCGCCGAAGAATATAGGCACGCAATATGACAAACATTAGTTTGCTTCTTAGGACATACGTACTAGTTGTTGCAGTTATCAATCACAATGTGGAAGTGTTATCGAACCTTCGTACTTGCAAGGTCCTATATGTCCATGGCAATTGCCAATGCGCATGTGGCAATGGAAGGCGGCAGATGGCAGAAGGTGAACGACATATGCTTGTCAATCGTAAATTTTACATACATGTTGTTGCAATATCACATGCTATGCCGATGTTGTATTTCCATCCACATTTGGCGCGGTGACATATATGATGAGGATTCGCTTGTTGAACTATAATTGGATACGGTAAATGGCATTTGCATAGAATGTATTGTTCACTTTATTCGCGCTTATTAGTGTAGCTCTTAGCATAGCTACGAACTTCTCCGTGGCGGAGCATAAAAGGCGCCCCTTGTCTACTGCCGTCGTCGCCTTTGCCCACATGGACAAGATTTCTTACCTTCTTGTGCTTTGTTTGCAGTTTGCGTCTTAATTTGAACATGAATTTGTTATGCAATCGCGTTGCCGCACGGACAAAACGTTTTGGCGTACACCCCGCCATCCCCTTACCGCCAATTGGCCATGCAACACCCATATTCGGTTGAGGATGCAGCTATAGCTATTGACGAGAAGGAAGACGCGGCATGATGAAGAGCGGGTCCGTCATAGACTAAAAACGGGCTGTGAAGCATTTTTTTCTAGCCGGCTTTGTGTATTGTCGCGGCGGCGTGCCTGCGGTCAATGTTGAGATAGTTTGCCGCATCGTACGGTAGGGTAGAGGCTCCTCTACGATTATATTGTAAAGCAAGAACACCTTCATTTATACTTGTTGGTGACAAGACCAAAGCGTGTGCTCATTTCATTATATTCTGTGCATTACTGAAATTAATGACATCATTTTTTGTGAAACGGGTTTGAAACACTCAATACCATGGAGTGTTGATGGTAAAAAAATGTTCAAATTTGAGTGTACCACATATGTATCCCAAGTCCACGCGAAACAATGGCACGATGTACTGTAAAAACATGTAGTCAGATTTCAAGGAACACCCTTAATATACGATCGCGCGTAAAGGTACCCCAACAACGTTGGCTTCAAATTTCCCGTTGGTTTTAAATGGTAGACGCAAACCCAGTTGCGAAGCAGCATGAACACATGCACAACCGATGTCTTTCTTCTGCGGCGAGTCTTTATTTGTAGTGCCGCTCTATCAGTTGAAGGGAAGTTGAGATGGGAAAACTCCGCGCGTTTATTTCATTGCATCTCTCACACAAATCATTTCCACGGGAGCATTATGCATCCAAAAGAGAGTAGGCATACTTTTTGCAAGAGCGCGAGTAATATGATCATTCACATATGCGGAAAAATACTTTACGCAATACGCATGCTGCCGGATAAGTATATATCATTTGCTTATTGAAAAGCCACATTTTGCACTATATATGTAGTACCGATTATGTCCCGGTTACTGTCGTATCGGTTTTCTGTGTGTGTGCTTAAACGAATTTTGTCTAAGCCAAAATGAGTAACCGTGGACTTAATAACAAAGTTTCGTCAATTAAATGCAAAAATGAGCGAGGGGAAGAGCTGCCTCCGCTCGGGTGCTTGTGTAAGGAGTGGGTGTAGTTTAACTTTGGATCATTAACATGCCTAAATGTGTCGTTACTTGGTAGTCTGCATGCTAATCGTGCATAATTCCGCAAAATATTGACGTACCTACGACATGGTGTCCATGCAAAGGTACATTATGTTGCCGCGTTTGGTGTGCTCGTAGCCATTGTGCATGAATATGTCCTTGATGAAGCAACATACATATTGCACTCACAAAAAATATGTATGGTTCCATCACTCGGCACAAATATATCAAGTGTACTTAAGGGAAAATTCACAAGTACTATGTTCGCTCTAAAAGATGTACTTTTTGGGCTGCAATCTTTATATATAGTCAGACTTGAAAGTCTTTCCTCACTGTCTTTTTAATTTTGCTGCGTGTGCTTTGCTAAAGTGCTGCATTTTTATGATTCACTAAAAGCAGCTTTGTCGGGACTATCTCCATTGTTCGGGAATAAAAGCGCAACAGTATTGATGTATGCGCAAGAATGAACATGAAACTGAGCTTGAGTGCTTGGCCGCGACTGGTGTTCTTACTGGTCATAACTTAGTTATTCTCCTATTATTGTTTGATTATTTCATTCTACAGTTTTTCCCTTATCTTCCCTGAAATAATATCACAGAAATAACATGGTTGTCTGGATGAGCATCTTGCACTATCGGCAAATAAAAGCGCACCACGTCGCTTGCTACTAAATAAACATCCCCTTCGCTTGCAAGAATTTGGGGCTTTATACACACAAGAAAAGGCGCATCACGAATATGTCGTTAATTTGATAAAAATGTATTCCATTATTTTAGAAATTCATCGCCTCGCCCTCGCAGTGCCGTTGTCTTTATTGGAATACATACGTGTTTCATATCACGATAAGACGTGCGTTGTTGAAAGATGGATCTCAGTTAAAAGTGCTGTATTGCCTAGCTTGTCACATGCGTAATCCCGGAACCATTTGGCCATTGCAACATTACCTTGCGTCAACACGATGCCCTTGCAAATTCGATTCATCGCATGATCAACGCCTACGACAAAAGCGCGTGGTCTAAGCACATGGAAAATTAGTGTTCGTGCAGTTCAGATTTATACTCCATGTCACATGATGAAACACCTAGCATACTGCATATGAATATCTGGCAGAACTCCACGATTACCCCGGTAATACAATTGTAGAGCCATTCGATATATTTGTATAGCAAACGGATATGAATATTTATCAATTTTCAAAATACATATAGATCGTATCCCTTAACGTTCACACGGGCGCACGGCAGAAATGATGATTGCACAAGAGTGAATCTGAAATGGAGTGCTAAACCGCGATTGGTTAACTTACTGGTCATAACTTAAATATTATTGTCGTGTTATTGTTCCACTACTTCATTTTGCAGTTTATCCCTTATCTTCCCTGAAATGATATCACAACTATAATAACATTTCTATCTGGACACGTATCTTGATTTATCGGTAAATGAAGACGCACCACGACGCTTGCTACTGAATAAACCCCCCTCCTCCCCCCCTCCGCTTGCAAGAATTTGGGGCTCTCAAGGAACCCTAAACCATAGCATGCATTGGTGTGACTGAATGTTTTTTGCAAAATGCATGATGCCATCCAGGCGTCGGTTTTTTTGACATGTTCAGAAAAAACAATTGTGCAATTAAAACGACAGAGAACACACATTTAGGAGCAAGCACAAAATGATATGGGGAATACATGAACAGACCATGTCATAGCTCAGGATCTCAGCAGGACACCAAAACATAGCATGCATTGGTGTGACTGAATGCTTTTAGTTAATTGCATGATACCATCACAGCGTCGAATTAATGATTTTTCCGAAAAACAACACAATGTGCAATTGAAACGACAGAGAACACACATTTAGGAGCAAGCAGAAATTGATATGGGGAATACATGAACACACCAAGCCCTAACTCAGGACCTCAGCAATTCACCAAAACATAGCATGCATTGGTATGACTGAATGTATTTTGTAAAATGCCTGATGCCATCAAAGCGTCGTATTTTTTACATTTTCAGAAAAACAACACAATGTACAACTAAAACGACAGAGAGCACACATTTAGGACCAAACACAAAATGATTTGGGGAATACATGAACATGCTATGTCACAACTCAGGATCTCAGCAGGACACCAAAACATAGCATGCATGGGTGTGACTGAATGTTTTAAATAAAAGGCATGATACCCTCACAGTGTCGAGTTAATGACATTTGAGGAAAATAGCAGATAGAATGCGCAATTAAAACGGTTGATGAGGAAGCAAGTGTAGGAGCAAAGAGGAAATGATATGGGGAATACATGAACATGCCAAGCCATAACTCAGGACCTCGTTGGGTCACCAAAACGTAGCGTGCACACAGGCACACACAGGCACACACACAGGCACACACACACACACACACACACACACAGCGAGAGAGAGAAAGCGAGAGAGTTACATGCACACACACACACACACACATAGAGAGAAAGAGAGAGACACACACACACATACGCACACACACACACACACACGTGTGCGCACAGGCACACTTCTTTTACTTGTGTAGCCATCTCTTTAAATTATCATTTTATGCTTCTACTTCAACATATATTATTGCTGCTGCTGTTGTTGCTGTTATTGATGCACACAGAGACATACATACACACGCGCGCGTGCGCGCATACACACACACACACACAAATACACACACACACAGAGAGAGAGAGAGAGAGAGAGAGAGAGAGAGAGAGAGAGAGAGAGAGAGAGAGAGAGAGAGAGAGAGAGAGAGAGGGGCACACAGAGACATACACCCCCCCCCCACAGTCCCACACCCCCCCCACACACAGGGGGGGCTCGTGCAAACACAAACTAACACACACGCAATCGGGGCTCTCACAATAACGGTTGCCTGATGATCTGGCAATTCGTAGGCGCGCTCGTGCACGGGCAAACGACTGTTTCGAATGCGCAGTTCGCGCAGAAAGAATGGTTACATGCAAGTTGTTAAGCACAGCTAGACGGCAGTCTATTTCGGGTCCGACGGGTTACGCGGTTATACACCGGGAAGACGCATAATGTATCCACTTATATATCTATGTGGGTCTGACCGTGTGACTGTACTATGAGAGAGTACTATGAGAGAGTGCGTGCGCGTATGTGCTGTGACCTTGTGCGTGCGTGTGTGTGTGATCGCGTGTGACACCGGGTGCGTATGTATACGCGCGTGTGTGTGTGTGTGTGAATGGCCGTACGTGTGTGTTTATATGCGCCAGTACACTGAGGTTGCGTTCCGGCGGAGGGGTAGTCCGTACCCTTCACCACATCTGGCGCGGGCGGAACGGCATTCACGAGTGCCGCCAAGCCGAAAAGCAAGGCCGCGGCCCATACAATCGTGATGCGCCTCGCATCGTGGAACGGGCGCGGGTGCGGGTAAGTGTTGGTGAGAGAGTGTGTGCCGGCGCGATGACGACTGCGCAGAAAAGCCCGTAGGGTAAGAAGCCCGATATAAAGTCCGTATGTACTGCGATCCGAGTCGTGTACCGGCGTAATTGGAAAGCCAGAAAGCGCGAGGAACACGGCTCGTGATATTTTTGTCCCGCGAGCCGAGTACCGCCCGAGCCGTGTTCCTACGAGCCGTGTACTTTTTCCTACTTGGAATATCGGCTTAAGACAAGTAGTGGCTAGCTAGTCTACCGGCGGCACTGCAACAGTTGCGACAAGACGCGACTGATGGAGACTTCCGCGGCGGCTGATGGATGCGCATCACGCGACGACTGCGTCAACGCCACAGGTATTACCCACACCTTGTACGTACAGCGCATTCTTTATTTTGTTGTTGTGGAAACTTTTTGTTTGTTGTCGATATAATAATATACATACGAGTGGACTGTCGTTATTTGTATTTTTGTAATGATATAAACACAAACCTTGTGTCTCTCACTATGTGTTTTTGTAAACATTGAGATAGTCCATGGAGGCCCATAGTCGTGATACTTTCTTTTCACACTTAAACACACACACACACACACACACACACACACACACACACATACACACAACCACACACACAACCACACACACACACACACACGCGCGCGCGCGCACGCACGCACACACACACACACAACCACACACACACACACACGCACACACATACACACACACACACACACACACACACACACACACACACACACACACACACACACACACACACACACACACACACACACACGCGCGCGCGCGCACGCACGCACACACACACACACACAACCACACACACACACACACGCACACACATACACACACACACGCACACACACACACACACACACACACACACACACACACACACACACACATCTCTATGTATTCTTTACTGAAGGGTGCGCGCTTGCGCGCGCGCGGGGGGTGCGGAGCGAGGAGTTCCCCTCTAGGGTCGCGTGGGATAGTTGCTTACAAAAAGTAAGAACGATATGCATGGGAGGTGGGGGATCCCTGGTTGATGCGAGTGATGCGAACGTGGGCGGCGATGCATGAGATGGGATTGGGTCCGGATGTGAAATTTGGCTGGAATTAAATATTGTTTACATATAAATTCGAATGTGTGATCGCTAGTTAATTCATACATATAATATGATATGATGAATGTGTCAATCCTCGGGTAAATGAATGCTTGGGAGAGCACAAGAGTCACGACGGCACGCACGCTTGGTAGTGCGTGAGTGTACTGTCGGGGTCCTTGCCGTCTGCCGTCACAACGATGGGTGGTGCGGTGGCGGGGTGCTCTTCCTTTAGATGGAATCGCAGTTCTTCCATAGCCGCCTGCTTTGCGTCCAATGCGGTAGCGGTGAAGTTGCACTCGCCGCGATGGTGACAGAAGAACTCGAAGCACGGGTACTCCGCGTTGTCGAAAAGTAGAATGAATGGCCGTTCGAAAGCGATGGCGAATACCCTAAGGGTGGAATAGAGCATCCACGAGCTTACGGGGAGGATGGTGCCGGGAGAGGGCGGTTCCTCATCGAGAGTGGGCCGTAGCATATTTTGAATCTCGTCGTCTAGGTCGGTAGTGCCTTCGAGGAACAAGAACTCCTTGCAGTAAAGCTGCCTGACGTCGCTGCTGTGGAGGAGCTGCGTGGCCGCGAGAGTCCGGAGCTGGTTCAACAAGTCCCACGTGTGTCGGTGGTGGGAAATGGACAAGCCGAACGTTGGAGGTGGTATGATGCCCATGGCGACGGCCACCGCTGTGAAGCCGCACGACCCGTCCGCCGGGACGTCTACAATTCGTAGGGCGTTGTCTTGGAGAAAGGCGTCGCGTCCCCGTAGCGTTGGAGACGGGGTCGGCGAGCATGCTATAGGCGGCGGCGTCGGAAGGCGTCGGACCACTCGGGTGGTAGATGTCGATGTTGGCTGGGCCCGGCGTTTGCGTGGTCGTGACGGCGGAGATGGCGGCCGATGGCGGCCGTGCGCGTCGTTGGCGATGTGAGGAGCCTCCGGCAGGGAAAGGCGATATTGTAGCCCATCGTCGTATGTTGGCGGATTGTCGTTGTGAAGGCTCCGCGGAAGCGCGTCGGCGAGCGCGACCGGAGCGGTGGCATGTTTGTCGGCTGCGAGGCGCTGGAGGGTGGCGGTGTACTCGGCACGGAACATGCGGTCCGTTGCGGTCACGTCTGCGTCGGGCTGCCAAGCTCTGCGCAACGTTCTTTTGCTTTTTCCCGCGCGGCTTTGTCAGCGCCGCGGGGCCAAAGGGGCAGCAAGAGGGTCAAGGCGTCGAAGGTGCGAAGGCGGCTCATAGCGACGATCACGCTCGAAAGGTTTTTGGCGCTGGCGTTCGGCGGGCGTAAGTCTAGCACGTACGTCTTGTCTCGCGAGAAAGTTGCGCCTTGCGCGAAGAAGTCCGTGAAGGCGATGTCCGGAATCATGCTGAAGCCGACGCGCTCGATTTGGATGCTCTTGACAATGGACCCGCTCTCAAGGCGGAAAGCGGTCGGGAAGCGCAGCGTGAAGTACACGGTTGTGGGCAGGACTGCAACATGGCCGTCCGGAAGGTCGTGACAAACGCGGTGCAGAGGGATGCCGAAAGTGTGCGGACGCACCACCATGGCACGCGGCATGCCTCCGAGGGTAACAACCGGAGCTTCCGGCGATAGGTGTCGCGCGGTCCCGTCATCCAGCAAGATAGCGATTGCGGTGGCGCTACTGTTGTTGGAATAGAAGCAGTCTATGTTTACGCTATGCCGGAATGTGTACGGCATGCCGTTGTAGAAGTACATAACGCTCGGAACGTCTCCCGTCTTGTTGTGTGTCAGGCGGCCGAGGAGGGCGCGGAGGCAGCGATCGGTGACCGGCGTCCAAGCGTCGTCGCGGCCAATGCGCATCATGTCTTTGGCGCTCCATCGGATGAGTTGTTGTTGATCTTCTGCGGCGCGACGCGGAAGCAAGGCGTGGACAATAGCGTCGCCCACAGTATGACGTAGCAGCATGAAATGCGCGTTGCGAAGGTTCGGGTGGTGGATGGAGGCATGTTTTCTGGTGCTCCTATCGCGCAAGCGTTGATGCCGTCAAAATCGGCGTCCGTGAGGCGCCCGCCCCGTAGGCGGTCGTTGAGAGCGGAGAGGTCGGGCTCCATACGGAACTGCGTTTGTAACATCACGGTGGTGTGCACCAGACCGAGAATGTGGCGGCCGCGCGCGTTGCTTACGAATTGGGTGTCCCATCCGGGGCCGTCGCGCTGGGCGTTCGCTGCGGTACGACTGGCGGCGTCGGCCGCCGTGCCGGCACGGATGTCTCCGTTGCCTTGAAACAGCGGTGCGCCGTGAGCCGGACGATTTTGATGGTGGTCGCCCGTCAAAAGGACGCCAATCCCGCCAAACCGAGAGTGGGAGGTGTCCGGCGTGCGGCCGCAGTCTCGCATGGTTAAAAAGAGTTGTTGCTCAATGGCCGCGAAGTGCTTACCCGTCATGGTGAATAGCTCGTCCACGATGAGTAGACGGATGTCTTTCCATGTCTCCCGAAGATCCAACTTCGCTCGCGTCCCCCGCATCGGCGTGTCGTTTCCCCACCTCAATTTGAAAAGGTCGCTCGATGTGCCGAATACCATGTTAGCGGTGGTCGCTCCGATGTCGCCCATGAGGTTGATGACCGCTCGATGAGTGTAGGCGGTGACGGCGATCCATCGCGCGACCCCGTGCTGGTGCGCGAACCACACGATGGCGATGACCGCCGCGCTCTTCCCGGTCCCAGGCGGCCCGATCTGTTTCATCCGCAAGGGGGGCACCGCGGATATGCTGCCTTCGTTGCTCAATAGGTCCAACATGTATTGGCATCCGAGATGGAGGGTCAGGTGTTGCTCCTTCGCGACGTGAAACAGTTCCGCCGTTTCTTTTATGCTGGGCTTGTGCGGAAGCATGTCCCATGTTGGGCGGCTCGAAGAAGTGGGTGCCGAGGCGCCCGCGACCGGGGTGAATGGACGCGGCTCGACGCTGACAAAGGTGGTGGAGGCGCGGCCCGAGGCATCGGCCCCATCCCCCCCGACGCCGGCTGTGTTGTCGGCTTCACCTTGTCGTTCGTTCGCGGCGCGGCGGCTGTAGCCCTTAACGTCATCTTTCCACCTCGCCTCGTGGTCCTTGAAGTGCTCGGGCGTGGCGCGGACGGTTGCGATGTTTCGGGTCGTCTCCTTCGAGGGTGACGGCTTATCATGGCGCAGCATAACTCGAACTTCTTCTGCGTACTCGGCAGCCATAGTGAGTTTCCCGGTGCGGCTGGGCACGGCCTCGGGCAAGTCCACGAAAACTTGTAGGGTGGGATCGACTTGGTGTGCGTGTTCTTGGTGCATTTTTGGCGTCCCGGCGTCTGTCTCAGCGTCTTCGATAGCGAGGGAAGCTAATGTTTCCTACTGTAAGACTATATGTCCCAGGACCTAATAATTGCAAAAGCGGTTGGAGGCCAATTTCATTGTTTCTGTAAGTAAGTATTTCTGTATGATTACTATATAAGTTCTTTAAGTTTTATAAGTCACAAATAATACTATTAGGATTCATTATTTGTTTCCAAACAAAGTATCAACCAGTAAAGAAGAAAGGAACACAAGCACATAAGCAGGAGAGGGAGAGAGATATTTGTACATAATTAAGTTATGTAAGTAAGTATATCTGTCTGATACTGTATACTACTACTGTATTCGAAATATCAATCGGCTATTATTTTATTATATCAAAGCCAACACGTTTCTTATCCCTGAAAATGCGGAAAAATGTTCCGAATAACGGACAGTCCATAGCCGAAGATATAACGAGCGATGCACGACATTTTCTGCCGGTACATTTGGTACGTTTTGGTACGTGGTTGTACGTTTGGTACGTTTTGGTACGTGGTTGTACGTTTGGTACGTTTTGGTACGTGGTTGTACGTTTAGTACGTTTTGATACGTTTTGGTACGTGGCTGTACGTTTGGTACGTCGACATGCCGCGTCGGATTTTTTGATATGAAGCTATCCCTAGAGGGGAATGATTATGCACACGTACTGTGTATCTCACTCTGTATTTTTGTAATCACAGAAATAATGCTCCTGTACCCATCGTCGCGATGCGCAGTATTTGAGGACGAATCCAAATCCTTAAGCCGCGATTCGTATTAGAGGAAGATTCGCCGGTGGAAGATTCCGGTATCCCGTACAGTTTGAGATTCTACGCCGAATCTGGGTGGCGGCTGGGACCCAATTCGTATTTCACAGGTATAAGATTCTGTGTATTATTACGGGTACTTTCATATGTACTATTTGAAAATCATATGAACTGTTGCCAGCTCGCGCATGCCTGTCTTGCGAGCACGAGCTGCCTAGTGCAGTTCCAGTTTTTCGCCTTCAATAGCTCAAGTGAGTAGTCATCTCCGACCTTACTCTATATTTTCTGGCTCACCATGTCGCGCTTTTCATGGAAGAATGTGTGTTTGCTTTAGCGTTGGCTTTCATTACCCCAGTTGCTATCGCGGCGGGGACAAGCAACGTCGGCGACCTCGCCGAGTTGGAAGCAAGCATACAACTCGGTCAACTTCTTGCGTTGGTGAGCGCGCTTGCTGCTAGACTTTTCAGACGCCGGAGGCGTTCAGGCAAGGTTCCTCATCATGGCGGGACAAAAGTTCATGGTCGTATGCGTATAGGATCGGGGACCCGTTCACGCAAACGTAAGGGGACACCGCGCCGACCTTGGCTGAATGGGCTACACGCGTGGCGCCATCGGTCGCCGTCAAGACCAACAAGCAATGCATACCCAGTTTTGTCTTCGATCTTGCTGTGCATTGACTGCACAACAACATTTTTGAATGCCCCCAATGCACATGCTCGCCCCCGTTTGTTTTCCTGCTGTGCATCATTGTAATGTCGAAACAGCAACAGTTTTTTTTGAATGCCTCCAATGCACCTGCTCGCTCCCTTTTGTTTTCCTGATGTGCCTCAATGTAATGCTGAAACAGCAACCTTTTTTTGAATGCCCCCAATGCACATGCTCGCTCCCTTTTGTTTTCCTGTTGTGCCTCAATGTAATGCTGAAACAGCAACAGTTCTCTTGAATGCCCCCAATGCACATGCTCGCTCCCTTTTGTTTTCCTGCTGTGCATCATTGTAATGTTGAAACAGCAACAGTTTTTTTTGAATGCCTCCAATGCACATGCTCGCTCCCTTTTGTTTTCCTGATGTGCCTCAATGTAATGCTGAAACAGCAACCTTTTTTTGAATGCCCCCAATGCACATGCTCGCTCCCTTTTGTTTTCCTGATGTGCCTCAATGTAATGCTGAAAGAGCAACAGTTTTTTTGAATGCCCCCAATGCACATGCTCGCTCCCTTTTGTTTTCCTGCTGTGCCTCAATGTAACGCTGAAAGAGCAACCTTTTTTTGAATGCCCCTAATGCACATGCTCGCTCCCTTTTGTTTTCCTGCTGTGCCTCAATGTAATGCTGAAAGAGCAACAGTTTTTTTGAATGCCCCCAATGCACATGCTCGCTCCCGTTTGCTTTCCCGCTGTGCCTCAATGTAATGCTAAAACAGCAACCTTTTTTGGAATGCCCCCAATGCACATGCTCGCTCCCTTTTGTTTTCCTGCTGTGCATCAATGTAATGTTGAAAGAGCAACAGTTTTTTGGAATGCCCCCAATGCACCTGCTCGCCCCCTTTTATTTTCCTGTTGTGCCTCAATGTAATGCTAAAACAGCAACAGTTTTTTTGAATGCCCCCAATGCACCTGCTTGCCCCCTTTTGTTTTCCTGATGTGCCTCAATGTAATGATGAAAGAGCAACAGTGTTTTTGAATGCCCCCAATGCACCTGCTCGCTCCCTTTTGTTTTCCTGTTGTGCCTCAATGTAATGCTGAAACAGCAACCTTTTTTTGAATGCCCCCAATGCACATGCTCGCTCCCTTTTGTTTTCCTGATGTGCCTCAATGTAATGCTGAAACAGCAACAGTTTTTTTGAATGCCCCCAATGCACATGCTCGCTCCCTTTTGTTTTCCTGCTGTGCCTCAATGTAACGCTGAAAGAGCAACCTTTTTTTGAATGCCCCTAATGCACATGCTCGCTCCCTTTTGTTTTCCTGCTGTGCCTCAATGTAATGCTGAAACAGCAACAGTTCTCTTGAATGCCCCCAATGCACATGCTCGCTCCCTTTTGTTTTCCTGCTGTGCATCATTGTAATGTTGAAACAGCAACAGTTTTTTTTGAATGCCTCCAATGCACCTGCTCGCTCCCTTTTGTTTTCCTGATGTGCCTCAATGTAATGCTGAAACAGCAACCTTTTTTTGAATGCCCCCAATGCACATGCTCGCTCCCTTTTGTTTTCCTGTTGTGCCTCAATGTAATGCTGAAACAGCAACAGTTCTCTTGAATGCCCCCAATGCACATGCTCGCTCCCTTTTGTTTTCCTGCTGTGCATCATTGTAATGTTGAAACAGCAACAGTTTTTTTTGAATGCCTCCAATGCACATGCTCGCTCCCTTTTGTTTTCCTGATGTGCCTCAATGTAATGCTGAAACAGCAACCTTTTTTTGAATGCCCCCAATGCACATGCTCGCTCCCTTTTGTTTTCCTGATGTGCCTCAATGTAATGCTGAAAGAGCAACAGTTTTTTTGAATGCCCCCAATGCACATGCTCGCTCCCTTTTGTTTTCCTGCTGTGCCTCAATGTAACGCTGAAAGAGCAACCTTTTTTTGAATGCCCCTAATGCACATGCTCGCTCCCTTTTGTTTTCCTGCTGTGCCTCAATGTAATGCTGAAAGAGCAACAGTTTTTTTGAATGCCCCCAATGCACATGCTCGCTCCCGTTTGCTTTCCCGCTGTGCCTCAATGTAATGCTAAAACAGCAACCTTTTTTGGAATGCCCCCAATGCACATGCTCGCTCCCTTTTGTTTTCCTGCTGTGCATCAATGTAATGTTGAAAGAGCAACAGTTTTTTGGAATGCCCCCAATGCACCTGCTCGCCCCCTTTTATTTTCCTGTTGTGCCTCAATGTAATGCTAAAACAGCAACAGTTTTTTTGAATGCCCCCAATGCACCTGCTTGCCCCCTTTTGTTTTCCTGATGTGCCTCAATGTAATGATGAAAGAGCAACAGTGTTTTTGAATGCCCCCAATGCACCTGCTCGCTCCCTTTTGTTTTCCTGTTGTGCCTCAATGTAATGCTGAAAAAGCAACAGTTTTTTTGAATGCCCCCAATGCACCTGCTCGCTCCCTTTTGTTTTCCTACTATGCATCAATGTAATGCGTAAACAAAAATCAGTTTTTGGAAGCAATAACATTCGATACAATTCCAATGCTTCTTACATGTCGTCAATACTAGCTTCACAAGGTGTGGCAGGATTACCACTAGTTTTGTTGGACATAGAGCTACATGGTAAGGCTAGGGATCAAGTAAATTTTGTCGATGTTGATGGTAATGATATTTTGAAACGTCGATGTTGATGGTATTGATATTTTGGATTGTCGATGTTGATAGTGTTGATAGTTTGGGATGCTGGCATCGATGGCACTTTAAGCCGATATTATCGCCGATGTATCGATATTTGGGACGATATATCGACACATCGGGCTTAAATAATCAATATTTTCCAATTGCTTTGATAATTGATGGCATTGATACTAGCACTACTGCCATCGTGTTGATGTTGATGTTGCAACCTATCACATCGATGGCACTATCACTAGATGATGATGATACTATCGACGATGCATCGATGGGTGATCCCTAGCCTTACTACATGGTTGGATTGACTTTGGTGTAGCTGAATTGATCAACTTTGCAACAAGTTCCTCCTTTTGTGCTGCATCAGTGACAAACGGCATCAAGGCATCTAGAATATTGTGGCGGTGGTTGCAAGCATCCACACTAGCGCGATCCCATATTACCTTTCCGTTCGGCTTGGTATCGCAGCGCCACTTGATGCTTTCGGCGAGGACGGGATGATCCGAACTAACATTTACATACCATTTTCCAGCAGCTGGCATCGCGTTGGCGCGGGCTTTGTACTCCTTTGCGGCGTGACGCCACAGGTCGGCGGATTCTTATTCGCCCCAATCCTCCGATGCCGCAAGCGCCGCGCCCACCGCGCACACCGCCTCGCAAACCTTCCAGTTCCACGGGCACCGCGGATCGTTAGAAGTGCCCCCCCAAGGGATCCTGAACCTGCGCGCAAATGTCTAAAGAAGTGGGACATGAAAGGTGGGAAGTGATATGGATAGATGTAAGAACGTTTCCTCCGAGAACTACGGAAGGCGCGGGTGGGAAAGGGATGATGGGGCAACGCCGACATACCAACACCCTCCGAGGAGACGCTCGCTCGCTTTCCGCCAACGTCCATAGTGCACCTCTTTCTACCGCCGCGTGCTCAAAGGACTTGGGTTGCTTGAGGGTAGAAGAGGACTTCCACTGTAATGAAGAGATCAGCCGCCACATGTACTCGCTCGGTGGCTAGTGCCTCGGGGATATGTGTATGATAAGTACTACATTTGTATGACTAATCGTACACCAAAGTCTCGTAAAAAACGGGTCAGCCCCACGCGAGGAAAAGTTAGTACTTCGTCAAACTTTGGCAGCGTGTACCTGAGGGTGTTCTCTGCTTAACTCCGTTGACTCGGAACCTGGGGTGGTGCGGAAGCGGTTAAAACGTGCAATTTGCCGAGATCGCATGTCGGCGACCCACCACCACCACCTTGAGGAAGACCGTAACGACAGGAGCGCGCGTCTCCGCCCGTAGAGCCCCCCTTCAGCCCCTAAATGATGGTGCACAACGACAACAACCTGACCGAACCTACGGGCTAGTCGGCGAGTCTATCGGTGAAGGCCTGTGGGTGGCAATTTGGGATAGCATGCCGCCGAGACACGAGTCGGCTCGCGCTTTTCGCGTCGAATCCGACAACGCAGGCCGTTTAACCCCAGCACCAACACAAACCAGCAACGCACAACGCGTTGCAGTGCGAATGCCCTTTCAACCCCCCCGGCCAACGGTGCAAATTCCCGGTGCAGCTACGGAGAGTGCGTTACTGGTACCAATTATTACAGGGTCGGTAGTGAGTGATACCGGTACGCCGACTATCGAACCCACACTACCTATCGACCTTATGTCGGGGGGGTCCTCCGCTAACTCCACCTCCAGCGACACATCGCCACCTACCGAGGTGGGGGAGATACCCGGCAACACCAGCGAAGCCCTCGATATGGAGGTCGGCTCGTCCGACGACGATGGCGACCCCGCTCTCACCGACGATACCGCCAAGGACGCCGTGTGGGTCCCACCCGTACCTGGCGACACCGTCACATTACGTCAGCCCATGACAATAAACCCAATACCGAGGATGCTCGTGGGTTTCATATCAACGAGCACCGTGGGTTTCTCCTTTTTGTCATTTCTGTGTGAAGCTATGGGCAAGGTCAACGATCGCGCCAACCGCACCGCGCGTCTTAGTCGGTCATTAATTTGTGCGGGGGCGTTTGTTAGGTGCGAGCTTGTAAGCCATGAGGTGAATGTTGCATCGAAATTGCTCAAGGTCCGCCATTACTTTATCATTTTACCCCATGATATGCTCAACCCCATAACTCACGGAATTGGTGTGTTTTCGTACTTGCACCGAAGGTAGATTGGCACACACACAGTTTGACACACACCGTGTGAGTGTGTGTGTGTGTGTGTGTGTGTGTGTGTGTGTGTGTGTGTGTGTGTGTGTGTGTGTGTGTCAGTGTGTAATGTGTGTGTGCCTGTGTGTGTATGTGTGTGTGCGTGTGTGTGTGTGTGTGTGTGCTTGTGCGTGTGTGTGTGTGTGTGTCAGTGTGTAATGTGTGTGTGCGTGTGTGTGTGTGTGTGTGTGCTTGTGCGTGTGTGTGTGTGGGTGTGTGTGTATTAGTGTAGGTGTGCCAGTGTGTGTGTGTCACTGTGTATTTGTGTCTGTGTGTGCGCCTGTGTGCCTGTGCGTCAGTGTGTGTGTGTGTGTGTGTGTGAGAGTGTATCAGTGAAGGCTGTAATTGTCATAGTCTACGACGATGACGCTGGAAGATTACAGTATTAGCGAGTAATATCTGCTGATACTTGTCATTAATAGCGGTATTTCCTCTAACTAGCAGCTACGTATCTTTAGATACAGGACTATGATAATGTTTGGAATTGTACATAGCGATAAAGGGTCGTATGACGAGCATAGCGACGAAAGGAGCGATCTCGTCATATTAGAATTTTTGTACAAATAGAATATTTAGTACCAGTACCGGAAGCGTGGGATGATGAATAATTATACCCGCACCGGTTCTAGAATTAGCTAGAGGTGAAGTCTCTAGAGACTTCTATAGTGACGCTGTGCTGCGGGAATATAATAGTCTATAGTAATATTTAGTAGTTTAGATTAGAAGCAGCACAGCACACCAAATTGGAATTGGTGGCTTTCTGGTACCTTCGACCGGACGCCTATAAATTTAGCGACCGGCACATTTGCCAGGGAGTCACTCGGGTTACCGTTTATCGGTAGAACTGTAACAAGAACCCCTCTTCCAATCATCCGCTCTATTATTCCTTCCACTAGGAAAAGATCCAGGAGAATGGGCCCCAGATGCCGCTCGTCCTGCTAGAGGGCGAGTGGTTCCGCAACACTTGGTTTCGAGAGCCACTAGTGGTAGCGACGAGAGGGATGTTCGGAGAGGCGGAGAAGAACAAGACGGCACCTAAGGACATCGAAGGTTCGACGGAAGGGACGCCGACCGCGGACGTATACCGGCTTTGGTTGAAGGAGTCGAGTCCGATTTGCGAAGACGATGGAGCGCGGCCAAGACTCTACCGAGGAGGAGATGAGGCCACCGTTCAAGCTATTTTAAGAGGCTTTTGACGAGCTGGCGCACGAGAAGGACTTCGTGCAAGAACCCGTGATCTAGCGACTACGGACCAGTAGAACCAGCGAGTCGAGAAGACGCTAAAGGAGCTTTACGCGGGAGATGAAGGTTTTCCGGCTAGCGATAGTCGACCGGCTAGTACACCGTGATACCATATGTAACACAGCGTGCTTATGTGAAACCGGCCGATTTTGATTCCTTGCCGTATGCCTCCGCGTATCGTATCGAGTATCGCACGTTTCATTCCTGGCGGGTGAGTTTCTGTATCGAGGAACCGCGTCGAGGAGATTTCGCGAGATTTTACGACTAGGAGCTAGTACCATTTGAAGCGACACAACGGAGATTTGATGAGACGCCGACGTGAACGACTTATGGTGACTTCGAGTCGATTGTTTTGCGAGATGCGTGCAACGAGATGCTCAATCCTGCAGCGAGATGCCTTCGAAGCTGAGCGAACGCTACGTCGAGAGAAGACCAGTATGGGCCAAGAGGTGCTGTACTGGTTGCGCCACTGAGATTTCGGACTGAAGACAGAACAGATTGAAGAAGAGACTGAAGACAACAACGTTGTTGAGACGGGCTGGCAGATACCGGCATATCTGTGCCGCGAGTGTATTTTGGTCATTTTTGGCGGAGTATACTCGTACGCAACAGTTCGAGAGCAGAATGAAGATCTGGAAGGCTTCTACGCATTAATGACAGGGAGACGTCAGAAGAAAATCCTGAGTGACCCCGTTTTTCTGTCCGCGCGTGATTTCTTTCAGAAGAGAACCAGCGAAGAACCGTTGGTAAGAAGAAGAGCCTGAAGAATTGAAGATTTCGGTGCGCGAAACTTCGCGAACTACGGAGTGCTACAGACATTATCGCTACACTACGAGTAAGCGTATGTGGGTTCTACGTACCGATATTATGAGATGACCGAGTGGTGCAGTACCTGTACGCCGTGACCCGTACACCGGAAATTCGGAATAATTGCGGGATGCAAGAGCGGCGAAGACATCTGTGCCATGAGGGCAATGAGACTGGCGAGCCGAGTCGAGCGTACTACGCTGTCGAGGCCTGCTAGAGCGTGCGCGAGAACGCGACGTAGATCTTGAGAAGGACCGAGAAGACGCCGAGTCTAGTACGTTCAGCGGCCCTGTTCCGAGGCGAGAATGCCACGGGATTGGACGTGCTTGACGAACCACTGGTGCGAGCAAGACTGGCGGATGCGACAACGATTAGCGAGTGTACGTCGAGGACTGCACTACGGCTGAAGTTGTTTTTATTGGCGAGTTTGTTTCCTGTATGGGCGGGAGACCTACGAGCAGAAGTCTTTGCGGTGGTACGTGGCGACGTTTTATCCGGTCCTACGGTTCATCCGAGATTCATTTGTGCAATTATTGTACCGGTGAATTTTTCTACCGACCTGATTACGGAGGATCTGCGATTTATTTGGTTTCCTGGAGTTCACGAGATCGAGTTCGTGCGACAATTTGCTATCATTTTACAAATTTGGGCTATGAGGAGTGTTATACGGTATTTTGCGATTTTATCGCTATATTCTGCCGTGTACCTGTACCCTTTTTGTGGAGTGGAGCTTTTACCGTTGCATCAGTACCCGAACTTTGAATGGCTACGAATCAACTTCGAGAGTACCCGTATCTGTATCGCTAGCGTGACATGCAGCTGCGATCAGTTGGACAACCTCGAAGCTGACTACGGCCGACAAGTGGACATTCTGGTTACCTGGACGACGTAGTACCGTGACCTGGACGGGAGATTTTGGAAAGGACTGTGACAGAACGTGACGCGGATACCTTTAGGACGCGTTACACCCCAGAACAGAACAGACCAGACCGGAGCAGAGGAGAACAGAACCTACAGAAGTTGAGAACAGACGGACACACCTGGACATAAGCTGGACGTGGCTGATTATAAGCTTTGTCGGAGTATTTCCAGTTTAGCTTGAAGTATTTCGAATCTGGATTCAGCGAGAGGACCTGCTAAATTCAGATGTGACCGAAGAATGGCGACCTAGCAGTAGTGATGCGATTTCTTACAAGTACCTGTTCGCGACGAGACTGCGGATTGGGACTGTGGAGCACCATGATGACCTGCTAAGTCACCGAGACGAGACGAAAGGAAGCAGAAGACTCAACAGGACTCTCTACACGACAGGAGGACATGGCGGACGATAAGCATAGCGCGAAGAGACTCTCGCATAGCTTGACCTGATGGGAAATGCGCCAACCTGTGCTGTTTTTGGCGACGACAGTTTCAGTCGCTACGGTTTGCACATACGGGCATATTTTTCCGGACGTTCTGCGATGCGATTGAATTTCATCTGATGAAGCGCAGCAAGACGACCGCTACTTTTCCTGATTCTGGGGGAGTTTACTCGTATTATTTTGACTTTCCGTTAATTTCAAATGACGGGTTGTGATCTGTACGAGTATCGACCGAGTTTTTCCTGTTTCCGCGAGAAGACCATTTGTGGCTGCTGATTCCTGTGGAGCAGCTGCACCTGTACATATTTCGTCTACAGTATCTGTGGTGATTTTCCTGTGGATCCCGACTACCGATGGCAATACCGTATCCTGTCTTGGAGGTGGAGACGGTACCGCATGGCTCTTTGGTAGCGAGTACAGTGTTTCGCAATGGGACGAGACTGCGAGAGGACTACATGCGAGAAGTTATATGCTGGATTTTATTCTCTTTCGCGACGACGCGTTTCGGGACTATACCGTACCGCGCGACTAGCGTTTGGATACCAGCTGGATACTTTTCGAGGAGCCCTTTTTGCACGATTGACCACCGGCGAGGAGCCAGCAATTGAAGCGAGCGACAGATTCTATTTTAGCTCGAGGACGCTGACTACAAGCCGACAGCACCTGTGCTTAGCGACTTGTGTTTTGGAGACGCGATGCTACTCGCACAGCGTTTTCTTTGGCACTACGAGAACAATTGAGGATTGAGGGATTTATCAAGGTGAAGATGCAAGCGCGTGACAAGTGGAGTGACTTTTATGGGAGCAGCAAATACGGGATGGTCTACGCTACGCTGATACTTTCGAAGATTTCAACGAGGGAGTTAGCGATGCGGCAGTATTTTTGCTGTTGGCCTACCGCAAGCTTCAAGTGGAATATCGGACCTATCGATGGCCCGTATCTTCGCGAGGAGCGTGCTACTGAGAAGTCTATTTTCCGGATTTTTTTTTTTCTATTCGTACAGCCAGACTTTTTATCGAGTCTTGCCATACGAGTAAAAAGAGCGCAAGTATCTATTATGCCTGAAGGATTGCTACAGTACTGGATGACACTTTTATTGAAGCGAGCGATATTTCTTATGGCTACCTGTAAGCAAGTCTCAGAGTAATGGCGACCAAGACCGCTACAGCGAGCTGCGATATGTTTGCTGTTTCAGCGATGATGGATGACATGACAACCTGTGGACTACCGCTACGCTGCAACGACTGCCTGCTTTCCTGAGAGGGTGCTGCTTACGCAGTTATCATCACAGTCGAGCTGCTGAGCAACGCAAGGCGGTTAAATGCTACGGATGGCTACGGGAAAAGCGACTACCGGGCGCGATGGGAGTCGACTAATGGGATTTTACGTCGAGACTCTTCTTCGAACTACCGACTACGCCCCGGAGCATTGCTAAGGTTGCGAGCTTCAACCTGTATATTATTTTTTCCGACCCTTCCTGGTCCTGATCTACTGCTGGATGTGTTGTCTGCTGACCACACCAACAACGAGGACGTTGTTGCTTAAGGAGGCGAGAGTGTCATAGTCTACGACGATGACGCTGGAAGATTACAGTATTAGCGAGTAATATCTGCTGATACTTGTCATTAATAGCGGTATTTCCTCTAACTAGCAGCTACGTATCTTTAGATACAGGACTATGATAATGTTTGGAATTGTACATAGCGATAAAGGGTCGTATGACGAGCATAGCGACGAAAGGAGCGATCTCGTCATATTAGAATTTTTGTACAAATAGAATATTTAGTACCAGTACCGGAAGCGTGGGATGATGAATAATTATACCCGCACCGGTTCTAGAATTAGCTAGAGGTGAAGTCTCTAGAGACTTCTATAGTGACGCTGTGCTGCGGGAATATAATAGTCTATAGTAATATTTAGTAGTTTAGATTAGAAGCAGCACAGCACACCAAATTGGAATTGGTGGCTTTCTGGTACCTTCGACCGGACGCCTATAAATTTAGCGACCGGCACATTTGCCAGGGAGTCACTCGGGTTACCGTTTATCGGTAGAACTGTAACAAGAACCCCTCTTCCAATCATCCGCTCTATTATTCCTTCCACTAGGAAAAGATCCAGGAGAATGGGCCCCAGATGCCGCTCGTCCTGCTAGAGGGCGAGTGGTTCCGCAACAGTAATTATAATCACGAAAATGTTAACCATTATTGCCATTGTCTCCAGGCAATAAGCACAACTGTTATGTCCTTATCCGGCCGGCAGACTTCATCAGCAATGTATGCATCGCGCATGGTCGCGGTTAATGCAAGGTGGTGCGATCAGATAGATTTCTTTTCAGAGGGGATGCTCGCGTTTATCCAGTGTTTACAGGTAGTATGCACAGCCACATCTGTCCTAGCAACTTCACCATACAGTCGGAACAAAAGAGAGTTGGTTCCGACTAGCGACTACATTACCCAGCAGTATTTGCGCTACCGACTGTTGGAAGCTAATCAAGTTTCACGTCTCCGCTTCCCACCCCTACTCAGCTCTAACTATCAAGAACTTCGCTGAGATTTTAAGTAAGACTTTGGTCTACAAGATCACGCTGTGCCGGCCCAACAGCGGGGAAGGACATTATCCGTACCTTTGGCCGAACCGAAACGGATCCTCCAAGACGAGCGCGCCCACGTCCCCGGTAACTTGGGCCGCTCCAAAAAGGGCCGAAGCAAGCAAGCTCGCTGCCTCCGGTGCTACCGCGACGAGGGTGTCCTTCACTAGACGTCTTTTTACTGCGTGCAGTGTGAGATTCCCTTGTGTATGCCCGGCTCCCGCTACAGCCGCTACTGCTTCGAGCACCACATGCGACTAGACCCGGTCGCCCTTGGCAACATGAACCGGGTCCGCACGGAATAAACACGCCCCACTGATCCGCCCCCGCTATCCAATATCCTTCTCGCCTCCACTGTTAGGCGGGCGTGGTGATATCATACCTTATGATAGGGATGGTCGCTCGATTTGTAGCCGAAGTCGGTGGTGCAGACGACACTGAGCTTAGGCGTGTCTGCCGCTACTTTAGATATTCACTGACTGTACTTAGCGGTATTTAACAGAAAAAGTACTGATTATGAAAACGCGTAATCATACAGGCCGATGTATGATATATCAGATCATACACATATCCCCGAGGCACTAGTTCAGCGATAGAAGGCATTTTGATTCTCTCGCCATCACGGATATTTTCTGTACATGATGCGGGTAATATTCGGCCCAAGCAGAATAATCCATATGGCAAGATTCCAAACCGAGATTCCGGAATCTTGCCAGTATCTGAGATGGAAAAAAGCAAGATCGAAGATTTTTCTTCCCATCTTGTTAATACGAATCGGGTATAAATCCATTATTCTCGGGGGAAGATACAGAATAAAGAATCTTCCTCTAATACGAATCGCGGCTTTATCCGCCCAAGTCGATGTTTTTTCCAAATTTACCCTAGGGCACGTTTTGCCAAAGATTTTAGTTTACTTACAATTTGGCCAAAAGACACCCACAGGCGGGGCTTGGGGGACGATTAGCGCAGGATTATAGGGTTGGGTGGGTGGGTTCGCGCGAAGCCTAGATTGGCTGAGCGCGAAAGCAGAGAGTGACTAGACTCGTGGCTAGCTACGGCTTATAAGGCGCGGGCTAGCTAGAGCTGACCGTTGGGGAAGTCGTTGGTCGTTGGTTGCGTCTAACTGCCGAGGCGAGGTGGTTGCCATGCAGGTGTGACGCGCCGCTATTAACGGTAATAGTAACCGCTAGTGTTACTGTCCCGTACACATGGAAATTGGATATGCAAACCTCTAGATTCGAATCAATCTGACCATTTACCCTAGGGCACGTTTTGCCATTAATTTAAAGCCAAAGGCTTGCACAGCCAAAATCATTGCTGCGCGGGGGACGGGGCGAGCAAGCCGAAGAAACGCCAAGCCGCAGGTGTAGGGGTCATGGTGGGGTCAATGTACTTTTCTTCGGTCACGGAGCTGTTCTTGGCCCAGCCACCCATGTATTTGATGACGGGGAGGGGCGCACCGATGCAATTGGCAGCGGAAGCGGCCCCTTTCCGGAGGTTGTGCGATGTCCACTTGAATCCGGCGGGCGCGGACGTGTTGACCGTGCGAAGTGAGAGGGAGAGTCAGGCGGAAATTGTGGACGCGGCCCCCCATTCGGCGGAGGCTTCAGCATGTGAGAAGCTCCAAAAGGCGGTAGGGGGTGGGCGCTTGTAGTAGGTCTCGCAGAAAGCGGCGCGGTGTTGTGTGACGTAGTCCAGGAGGTCTGCAAGGATGGGGTTAGCGGCAATGGATACCGCGAACACGAGCTTGTCGCGGGTGTCGCGACGGTGGTCGCCTTTAGACTTGCGTACGAACATGCACATTTGTTGGGAGGGTCTGTCGACGATTAGGTCACCGGTTTGGCAGCGGGCGCCGGTTTCTGCGCGACAAAAAATGTGTAATTGACGCACACCGCTAAGCAGGCTCGGAAACGCTCTAGCAGGGGACGTGTGGCGGGCGACCATGTGAGGCCGTCGCGTAACGTGTTAGCGGCGTGTAGAAAGTCAAGGGCGATTGGTGCGGGTAGTGGGAGTCGTGTGTCGGCCGGGACGAGGCGGTGTTGCAGCATTTTGAGGCCACGCCTCGCGTCGGCCAGTAGTTCTCCTACCGCGATGGGTTGGCGCTGGTGGTCGCGGAAATATTTGTTGACTGCGGAGAAGTAGGGCTGCAGCGAGCTCGCGGCTGCAGTGCCTAGCATGGCTATCCAGGCCGTGTAGCGAATCATGCTAGCCGGCGTAGCTTGTAACGGGGCAATTTTTTCCTCTGTACAAAATGCGAAAACTGCCGTAGCGCACTGTCGTAATTGGCGTACGTAGACGGCGCTAGGGAGTTGCTGAGCAGGGTGATAGCCGTGACCCCTAGCCTGTCGGTTCCCAAGAGGGGGTGGAAAGTTTCAGCAAGATCGGAGGACCATGGTGCTTGTGATGAGTCTGTCTGTAGGCGGTGGCGGGGTGGGCCGGTACGGGGGTGGCGAATCGGCGGTGTTGTAGACCACACCCGGGCGGGGCGTAAAGCCCGGCCTATGGTTCCGCACCGGGTGTAGAGCCATGAGGGGGTGCTAGCCGAAAAGCCACGATGCTCCACGCGGGTGGTCCGACCCCCGCGCGCTTGCCAAGCCTGCCGGGAAATAAAAGGTCGCAGGACGTTGGGAAGTGCACGGTCGCGGTGGCGAGGCGATTGAAGGCGTGGTACCACGTCTTGTCCGGCCAGTAGGGGGCGATGACGGTTGCTCGGGCTTGCGATTTGTCCAGTTTTGCGGCGAGGGCCGGTAGGGCGGTCCTAGGAGGGTTGCAATAGTTGTTTTCGCGTCGCCAGGCTGCGTCGGGAAGGCGTAGGCAGTCGACGTCCGCGCACTGAGGGTCCCGCCAGCGGGCGTTGAAACGTGGGAGCTTGGCGTTTAACATGGACGCGAAACGATCGATCGTATGGGGGCCCCGCCGTTCTTGAATGTGTGTGAATCGACGGGGATTGAGCTGCCAATCTTGTGTGTCCAATTCTAGGCTGAGTGTGTCCGCCCACACGTTCGCAGCCGACCGGATGTAGCGCGGGCGGATGTGGATGTCGTTGGTGTCGAGTAGGTACCACAAGCGTCGGAGCTCGGTCATCATGACGGGCGACCGGGAGGTAAGCTTGGTTAGGGCCGCGACCACCGCCGTGTTGTCCTCGTGTCGGCCTTTCAGTTGGGGTAAAAAGGACTCGACCGCGTGTCTAACCGCGCGAAGCTCCTTCCATGTGATGTGTTGTAGCCGGCCGGTAGCGCTCCAAAAACCACGCGCTTGGTAGTTTGAGTCGTCGTTCATCACGGCTCCCCATCCGTAGTCGCTAGAGTCGGCGTGGAGGTAGGCGGTCTCGGTGGGTTTGTAGATGGATCGACCGTTGTTTTGGGTTGGCACTGTACGCCACCATTCGAGGTCGCGACGTAGCAGGTTGGTGAGGCGCACGCGCCCCCCCCCCCCCAACCAGTGCGTGTAGCCAACACGTTGCGCAGCTCGCGTAAAAAGAAGCGTGCGGGCGCGATGGAGAGGAAGAGGAAATGGGCTTTTCCCGCGAAGGCCGCGAGTTGGCGAGTGGGTAGCCATCGGGCGTTGGAAGCCGCTCGGCCGAGCAGGGAGGACGCGTGTTGAGCGAGATGTAGCAGTTTTGCGGGTGGGGCGCGAAACATGCCGAGCTGTAAATTTACACTTAAGCCTAAATGGTCGCCGACTTGCGTCGGCGTCCATACGCATTTTTGGGGGTTGCGCTAGAGGCCTAGGCTGTCCAGTAGGGCCTCGACGCGCTTGCGCATGAGTAGCGCATCTTGGTATGAGTCGGCCAAGAAAAGGAAATCGTCCATGTAGGGGAGGAGTCGTGTACCGCGCCATCGAGCGTTCCGGGGTTTGACGGGCGCGCGCGCTCCGGCGTAGATGCCGGCGTAGGAGGAGGGGGCCGACGTAGGTGGTTCGTGAACACCTGTGTGAGCTTGCAAAAGTAGTATACCGAGCCGGACCGGCCCATCGGGAGGCAAACGAGGCGCCACGGGGTGCCGCGGTAGCTGACCGTGAAGTAGTCGATGTCTTCCTCCCGGATACCAAGGGTGTAGCACCCGTCGGCGAGGTCTAGGGAGACAAAATAGTCGCCCGGGCGAGAGAGTTGGCGAAGGTGCTTCAGGGTGTCGCAGGTCATGTTGAACGTATAGCAGTAGCGGTTGAGTTCTCGAAGGTCGATGATGAGGCGCCACTGGTTGCATCCGGGTTTGGGGACTAAAAACATTCGGGAGACGTAGCGAGGGTTGTCCGAGCACTCCCACGCTCCGCAAGCCTTGAATCGCGGGAGTTCCGAGTTTAGAAACTCGAGTTGGGCTGGTGTAGCGTCTAGCATAGCGATGCCGTGGTTGAAAGGCTTGGGGCGTGCGCCGTGCTTGAACTTGACGCGCACACCATGGCGGATCCAACTTAGGACTTGGCCGCTCGCGCCGATGCGCTCCCACTCCCGCCATCTTCGACGCACGCGATGTCGCATGAAAGGAGATGTCGGGGAGCGGGAATCGGAGCGGCGGGCCACACCATCATTTCTTGGGCGGTGGCCGTGCCGGGTCGGTCGGCTCGGCAAGGGGAGGAGGTCGGGCGGCGGGTGCTGCCCATGTTGCTGCCATGCGTTTGTCAGCGGGCGCTTTGCGGACCCTGGCGTCAGGGCATGTTAGTTTGTCCGGAGTGATCTTGGCGAATGCTGCGCCGGCCGCTGTCTTGTTGACAGCATGAAGGCTAACTTCGAGCGTGCGGTCGACGAACGCTTGGTGGAGCGCATCCAATGGGCCGGAGACCGCGGTAGGGCGTGGGCGGCAGAAACGCTCGTGAGCCAATTCAGCGAAGACGCGGTCCGCATCCGTGCTCGCTTGTCCGCTCTTCGTGAGGCGGAGGAAGCCCAATCGAGTACGGGCGGCCTCCTACGTCGCTGTGTGGGTGCGATGACCCGCTCTGATAACGGCAATCGCTGCCGTCTGCTCTGCCGATAGAGTTGGGCCGTGCGACAGCGTGTCCAAACCCTCGCTAATTGCCGTGTTGGCGCAGCTGTCGAAGAAGGCATAGCAGCCGATGTGGAGGTACCCGTCGTAGGCTGATTGGGTGCGCTTGTCGCTTAGAGCACGGGCGGTGTCGTCTCTAAGTGTCCACAAACGTGGTTCCTCAACGTCGCGTGGAGGACGCTCGAGGCCGGTCGGGATGACTTCGCCGTAGTAGGCGAAGTCGACGAAGTCGGACGCGGGGTGTTCGGTTTCGTCGTCAAGCAAGTCGATAGGTGGCTCAGGGGCCGCCTTACCACCCTCCGTCGCTGGGGTCGCGTCGGCGGGAATGGACTGCTGTTGATCGGTGGTAGCGTGTGCGGTTGTCGTCTGCTGGAGCTGCGCGAGTACGGCAGCGTTAGCCGCCAAAAACTGCTCAGTAATCCGTTGTTCCGAAGCCAAAACTGCCGTACGAATCTGTTCGGTTGTGCGTTGTTCGATCGAGGTAGCGTGAGGGTCGGCCGCTGCGGCGGATGTAGACTGCTCAGGCTGCATGATGCGTAACTGCGTAGCATAACGAGGGGAAGTGTCGCGTGACGCTCGAGTGCGCATGGGACGATGGTACAAACTGACACCCTGCTCGACTACGAGAGTCGAGACTGCATTCGCGCGAAGCCTATAGATTGGCTGAGCGCGAACGTAGAGAGTGCCTAGGCTCGTGGCTAGCTACGGCTTATGAGGCGCGGGCTAGCTAGAGCTGACCGTTGGGGAAGTCGTTGGTCGTTGGTTGCGTCCAACTGCCGAGGCGAGGTGGTTGCCCTTCAGGTGTGACGCGCCGCTATTCACGGTGACAAAAACCGCTAGTGTTACTGTCCCGTACACATGGAAGTTGGATATGCAAACCTCTAGACTCGAATCAATCTGACCATAACAAATATCGTATTTGTAGTAATGAAATCCAATCGAGCTGATGATAATAAGGGGACACACAAACACAGAGACGGACAGACACACAGATTTCCGCAAATTGATGTAGTAGGATGTACTTTTGTACCGTGTGTTTATGTAAGGATTAGAATCCGCGAGGCGTAGTCAGACAGGCTGGCAGTGCATGTGATGCATGTGTGTCCTTGTCAGAAATTGAATTACTTACAAGATTACGGATGGAAATATAAATAGCTATTGTCGTGAAGGTCAACGCTGAGTTTCATATTCTATCGCGATATACAAGGAGATTTGTACGCTATTAAGCTCGGGAGGGCGGCCAACTCGCACTTTTGAGGCTCATAGCATCGCGGTAGGAGGGACCGAGTACCGTGCTCGCTTCCCGAGCAAGCTTCGTCGGCACGGCTAGCGAGAGCGAGCGTTGGGCGTTTTAGGTGTAGCATCTCTGAGGCCGTTGAAAATAATGAGGGGCTCGGACTCGGTGACACCATGATCACCGCACACGGCATTCAAGCGCGCCCATGCCAAAGCGAGCTCTAACGACCATATCGTTTGGTCAGTTATGCGACGTTGTTGCTGCCCTTCCGACCCGGAAGAGTAGATCGGCAAGACGCAGTTGCGATCAAATCAATCGCTAGCGGTGCGTTTATGGTCGAGTCGAATAAAGTCGTGGGTTTCCCCGCGCATGCGAGCGTCTTGCGCTTTAAAGTAACGGATGGTAGAGTGCATGGTTAAGTACCCGGCCGCCCCGACATGGAGCATATCCACCAATGCAACCAAGTCCCGCACCCCTATGTCTCCTTGTCTCCTATGTCTCCTCCAAAATGTTTAGGAATCAAAAGACATCTCAGAACGGGTGATTTAGCATGGGCTAGCGGCGGGAAGGCCCAATATGTTCGCCGCCTCATCAAAATTACGATTGTCACCGCGGTCGAGTAAGGTCTTGACAACATCACCGTGGCCCTCGCCCCTACCATGACCTCAAGGGACATTACGGGCAAGGTGTCCTAAGTGGCGGTTCCAATACTGATGAATACATAGCGCCCTATGATATGAGAGCAGTGCCAATAGGCTTCCACACGAAAAGCGACGGCTAGTGAAAACACGTATGCTCGCGGGGCGCATATCATAAGCCCGGGATACAAATGGCGAGTGGAAACAAGCAAACAATCTCCCCCTTCAATCCCCGCAACGAATGTTTCACTGTAGTTTTATTAGACGGTTCCGATTATATGTATTGCTTGAGGTACCGAATTATGACGAAAACTGAGGGAGGGGGGAGGGTTGGGGGGGGGGGGGGGGGGGGGTGGAGGGCGGCGAGTAGTTGGGAGCGCCCGACCGGGAGGGGAGTGGAGCGGAAAGTGTGGTGCCACAAGAGTGAGTGTAGGGATGGAGTAGACAATACTTTGGGGGTCGAAGTGGGGGGGGAGCTATATCTGGTCGGGGGGTGCTGTGAGGATAAAGTATGTATGTAAGAGGGCGTGGGTCCCGCATGACCACGCGTGGGACGTATCGCTTTGGCGAGGGGGATTAAATAAGTTGAGTACGCCAACGGGCGGGGGGGAGTGTTGAACCATGCAAACACGGTTAGTGTGGAAGGTAAATCACGCAAACGTAGTTACAGTCACAGTCACGCAAACAAGATAGTCACAGAGACAACAAGCCTACATGCGTGGTGTCGGGATAACAAAAGTGGGAGAGTTATAGCCTAGCGACAGCTCTGTACCGAGTCAAACACTTTATCGGTATGTCCGATCTAGACATGCACTAATCATATCTAGAGTAGCTTACATTAGCTATCTGCAACTAATAGTTATACGGTATTACTTACAACACTCCCCCTAAAGGTAGCTACTGGATGAAGCGTTGCATTGGGTGTTGTCCTCCAAGGATTGCACTTCGGTGTCTTGCTTGTGCAGGTCATGGGAGGGGTTTGGTGAGCATGTCAACCACCATCTGGTTAATGGGGAGGTACATTAAGTAGATGGTTTCCTGCTCCACGTGGTCTTTGAGGAAGTGCCACTTAAAACCGATGTGCTTGGTCTTCTCGCTGACTAAGGCATTGTGGGAGTATGCAATGGCGCTATGGTTGTCCTCCCAGATGGTGGTGGTTTCGGTGATGGGGGAGTTTAAGATTTTCCCGAGGAGTTGTCGGAGGTGGAGTCCCTCCTTGGTGGCGTCAGCCGCAGAGTAGTACTCGGCTTCACACGTGGATTGAGCCACACAAGTATGTTGTTTGGACTTGTAACTGATGGGCCCGCGCTCGAGGGTGAAGAGATAACCATAGCGAGACTTGCGGGTGCTGCTGTCGTTGGCCCAGTCGGCGTCGACAAAGCCTATGAGTTGGAGGCTGTGGTCCGTGGCCCCCGCCCCCCCCCCAAAGTCATGTGCATGTCGATGGTGCCATGAAGGTAGCGGAGGACCTTCTTCAGAGCCTGCAGGTGTGCCTTCATGGGTAAGGCTTGGGTGGAGCCGAAGATGCTCAACGCCGTGGAGACATCGGTGCGCGTGCAGACGGCTGCGTACTGGAGGCTGCCCATGAGGCTGGGGTAGACGTCGTTGGCCACCCCGGTGAGAGGGGGCGAGGTCATGTGCGCGAGGCCGGCGAGAAAGCCCGGGTCCATGGGAAGTGACGACGGCTTAGAGTCGGACATGCCGTACTTGGTGAGTATGTCGCGCAGGTACTTGGATTGGTCCAGCGAGATGGTGCGCGTGGAGCGGTCGCGGGTAATGCGCATGCCGAGGAGTTGGGAGAGGTCGCCGAGGTCCTTGACCTTGAACCGTGCTCCGAGTTGAGCTTTGAACGATGCGAGCCAAGCAGCATCATTGCATGCCGCGGGAATGTCATCGACGTACATGGCGATCATGGCAAAAACGTGGCCGGTGCGGTAGATGTAGATGCACGGGTCGGAGACGCATTGTTGCCATCCGTGGTAGACGAGCCATGCACGAAGTAGCATGTTGAACTCGCGGGGGGGCTGTTTGAGGCCGTAGAGGCAGCGCTTGAGGTGACATACTTTGGACGTGCCATCGTTGAAGCCGAGGGGCGGGCGGATGTACACGTCTTCCTGGATGGGGGCGTAGAGAAACGTTATGTCGATGTCAAGCTGGCAGAGTTCAAGGTCGCGAGCGGCTGCAATGGCGAGGAAGAGACGCATGCTGACCATGCGGATGGCAGGGGAGAACCTCTCTCTGTAGTCTAGTCCAACGCGTTGGCTGCACCCCTTGGCGACGAACCGCGCTTTGAAGCGGGAGACGTCGCCGGCGGTATCCGACTTGACTTTGAAGATCCACATGTTGTTAAAGACCATTCGGCCTGGGGGGAGGTCAACAAGTTCCCACGTGCCGTTGGCGATGAGGGAGGAATACTCCTGCTGCATAGCTCCTTGCCACTGGGGGGCTTGGGCGCTGTCTAGCGCAGCCCGGTAGGACTTCGGTTCCTTACACTCCCGGGCGGAGAGGAGGGCGACTGCAATAGGGGACGTGCGTGCAGGTGTGTGCGGGGGACCCGTGATAAGGTCGGGAACGTGAGGGTGCTCAAAGATGTCATCTTGAGCTTTGCCTTGTTCAAGATCACAACACGCCGTCACGAGGGTCGGGGGTTAGTCGGACAAGTGGGCAACCATATCGCCGTATCGAATGGGTTGTGAGCGGAGCCGAGCATGGCGAGGGGCTGCAAGGGGGGAAAGGGGTATTGGTAACGTGAGGTCAATGGGGTGGGATAGGGGTGAGGCTGCGGGTACGTCTGCCGAAGAGTCGGTGATGACCGAGTCGACGGAGAGTTGTGTGCCGAAGCATGGGGTGTCTACCTGAAAGACAACATGGACGGAAGTGGTGATGCGACGCGTTTCCGGGTTGTAGACACGGTACCCGGGTGCGTAAGGGGGATAGCCCACTATGACGCCGCGAAATGCTTTTTCACTGAGTTTCCGACGTTGTTTGTCGGGCATCTTGGCGCAGCCGAAGACGCGGAACTTGGAGGCGTCGGGCACAGACGACGTAAGGATTGTGAGGGGGACGCCACCATTGGGTCCGACTGAGCGACTGTACGTGCGGTTGCGAAGGTACACAACAGTGCTGACAGCGCACGACCACATGGAAGTGGGAACGGCCATATTGTGCATCATCGCCGACGCATTGTCCCGGATAGTGCGCCAAGGACGTTCGGCTTTGCCGAGCATGTGGTGGGCGTATGGGGCAGAGAATTGGACCCCGACGCCGAGGTGTGCGCACATCTGGCGAGTGACAACAACTTCAAACAAAGAGTCGGAGTCAAATTTGAGGATTGGTGCGAACGCGCCCGACTGGGATTGATGGCGGGCATGCAAATGTTTGATGTCCAAGAGGATTGTTTCCAACTCCAAACATGCGTCGTCTTTAGACTTCAGGAACCGCACCCACTTGTAGTTGTTGTGGTGGTCGATGACGAGCAAGCAGTAGCGGAGGCCATGTGGGGAGGGGACATTGGCTGGTCCCAAGAGGTCCCGGACAGGTTGAGGAGGGGGCGGGATGGTTTCGCGCAAGCGGCGGTGTTGCGCGGTGCAACTGTGGCTTTGTGTAATAAGCAAGAGTCGCAAGAAACTTTGTTTTCATAGCTAGCTAACACAGGGCTAGTTGGGACACCGTGAGTATGATGGGCATGTAGGCTTTGCATGATCATGTGTCCAAACCAACGGTGCCACAGTACGGGGTCACACGGGGCAGTAAGGGCAACCCGAGGTGAGGGGTCAGGTGCCGACGTTGCGGATGGGCTTGAAGGGAGCTCCGGCTGGTGGGGAAGGAGGTAAGGACCGTTCCCGGACGGTTCTAGCACACCCATGCCTATGGGTACCAAAAGCAGACCAGTGTCAGAGTTAGAGGGGAAGATGGATTCACAGCCGCTGTGTGTTTGCATCCAGCTAACACTAAGGAGTCTGCCGATACGCTGAGCGGAGCGAGAGGACAGGTCGGGGGTGTATAGTGCATACACATTGCGGTAAATAAGCTGGCTAGAGGCAAGTCTGACAGAAATCCGCACTAAGCCACTGCCCTTAACGTCAACGCCGACTCCTCCCAAGCGAGAGGGAGCGGAGGGGGGTGTGAACTTTACGAAGTCATCTCGGAACGCGGTGAGGTTAATCGAGCAGGCGGAGTCAACGACCCAGAACTGTGAGAGGTTACGACCTGGGGTGAGGGAAGAATAGAATGCCACAGAGCTGAAAGGGACACTCACCTCGTCGTCATCGCAGTCATCCGCGCAGTCCTCGAGGGTGGGTAAGCTGTCGGCGTCATCGGCGGGGGCGTCGTCGGCTGGGACGTCGCTCAGCAGAGAAGCGTGAACAGAGGTAGTGCCACCGGGGGCGCCGTACTTCTGGACGAGCATCTTACGCTTGGCATCTTCCACTTAAGGACAGCGTCATCCGGGGCAGTGCATGCGGACATGAGGTGGTTTAGGCTGCCACATACGCCACATTTGTTGGGTAGGCCGCGACTACCACGATGATTACGGTGTGATTGGCCTCGACCGCTTTGCGAACCGCGGCCCGCTGCGACGAACGCGGAGATGGGAGGGGGTGATGCGACCGGAGCGGGTGTGTCCGGGGCAGGGTCGTCGTCCATGTTGTGCGCGAGGTGGAGGATGCTGGCCATCACCTCATTAGCCGACAATAGGTAGTATGTGTCAAATGCGTTGATGACGCATTGTTTAGCTTGACCGCGTGGGCCGCTGCTGGAAATACCGCGCAGCATGAGGAGACCGAGGTTGTGGGGGTGGATGGCAGCGGAGCCATCAATCATTTGGCATGTCTCGTTGTAGTCATCAAAGGTCTGGCGCATGTAGTGGACATAGTCACTGAGTGTAAAAAAAAAATACAGAGTGGAAATAGTCCAAGGCGCTGTGTGACCATCAAGTTATCCAAGAGGAACATGGAGCGAGCAAAAGACCGAAAGTCGAGGCGTTCACACAGAATGTCCTACGCGGTAGCGGCGCAGTCATGGCGGGCTGGAGAAAAGCATTTCATCGCCTGGTCAGCGCGATGGAGGAGCAGCATGTAGGCGTAGTGTTGTGCATGTTCGTCCAACAAGACGCCGGAGTCGCGGATGGCCAGCTGCGAAATGAGATATGCGGCCTTGATGGAGAGGAAATTTAGGAAGGTCCTCTTCAACTGCTTAAAGTCCGTGGTCGGGCCCATGATGGGGACCGACATCTTCATGGACCGGTTGAGGGCGTCCTTGTCGAAGCCGGTGGCTTCGTGTGCCGCCCGGCCGATGACAACCGGGTCAATGGTGGGGCGACGACCGCCACGAGTGGTGTGGCCGCCACGCAGGGCTGGGTAAAATGCCGTCCATGGAAGGGAGGAGGTGGACCGCCGGGAAAGGGAAAGTGGCCGGCCATGGTAGGCGGCGGGCCGTACGGGTGCGGGTGACCACGGGAGGGGGGGACGAGGTGGGGGCGCGCCTCCGGGAAGAGAGGTCCGGGGCTTTGAAGGGCATATCCGGCGGGGGGGTATGGTGGGGTTGGTGAGAGGTGTTCCGCCGGTAGCTCGTGACGCGAGGGCTCGCGGTGCGCATCGGGACGCGAGGGCTCGCGGGGCGCATCGGGACGGCGTTGTGCGACGGCGGGGTCGCCAACATGAGCTGCAACGGTAGCTGCAGCGATGGCCGTTTGTGCGTCCGGATGGGCGTAGCCAAGCAGGGGGAGGGTGTGCACGTCGTAGCCGTCTCGAGAGGGTTCGAGCTGCGCATCGCGACGGCGCTGAGCGATATGGGTGTCGGTATTAGCAGTTGCAACAACACCAGCAACAACATCAGCAACGTCGGCCGACTGCGCGTCCAGGCGGGCGTTAACGAGCGCCATTTGCTCTAGGACGAGCGTGAGAGTATGAGGGGTGAGAACGAGAGTGCTCTGCTGATAGCCGAGGGCAGGGGAAGCAAGTGCCGAAACATGCGGAGAGTCGGCAGAGCGAGTTTTTGGCGCCATTTCGACAGAGGGCGAAAACGAAAGAGCAAAATAAAAAACATGCAACGGTAGAAACCGCTAGCCGGACTATGTGCCTAACAGTGGTTTCAGCTAGACGGCCTGATGCCCGCCGACCCATCGGCATGATGCCCCGGGGTGTCTCAAAGCACCTTTTCTATATCCTCCACCCAATGTGGGGCACAAGTCGAGGCCAAGGCCAAGACATGTGGAGCGCTGCGATGGCGGTTGAGTCGCTAGATAATATTAAAATAAAGAGGT
>JAPMLY010002494.1:0-47851 GCA_026401115.1 Tetraselmis chui
ACCCCAAGCACACAGTCTACTCCCTCCACTCCCTATTGCGGCACCACGTCTTTCGCTCCACCCCCCTCCCTATTGGACGCTCACAGCTCCTGGCCACCCTCCACTCTCATCAACCCTCCCCCTCACCCGAGCCTCTACACCCCTCCCCACCCCCCTCGTCCAAGCCTCCTCTCACTCCTTCCCTCCCCCCCCGCCCCTCCCCCATCAACCCACCCCACCCCCCACACCAGCTCCCGCATCACACCCCCGAACCCGCCCCACCCTTTCACCTACCACACCCCCCCACCTGGCCGCAACACTCCCCCTCCCGCGAACCCCCCCCCTCGACACCTGCCTGCACCCCACACCAATCCTCCCCCATCATCTTCCACAGCCCCTACACCTCATTAACCTCAACACCAGGGGACTACACACATCCATCATGGATGTGGAACACCTAGCCACCACCCACCGCCCAGATGTCCTAATCCTCACAGAAACCATCCACACCACCCACAAATCCCGGTGGCGTGTCGCCCTTCCCCAATACCTCCTCAAAAGCTCACGTCCTCGTTACTCAGCTGTGCCATTACCCTCCGCAGGCGTTCTCTTTGCAGTCCGCAAGGAGTCGTTCCACTCGGCCACAGCCCTTACCCCCCCATCCCACCTAATCCCACATATCGCAGGACTAAAACTCGTACCCCACTCCGGCGACCCTTACCTCCTCCTCGGAGTCTACATGCCGCAGCTCCACAACACCCAACTAACCCGCCTATACGCGGAGGTCGCGGCATGGGGCCTCCGCCTAACGGACGACTACCCAACTCACCGTGTCCTCTGGGGAGGCGACTTCCAAACATCCACCACACAAGGTAGGGGCAACCCCGCCCTCACCTCACTCCTTAAACACCACCTCCGCCCGCTCCACCCCCCCTCCCCACCTTCCCCCGTAGCGGCGGTTGCCTTGACCACTGGCTCGCCCCTCCTCCCTCCCCCTTAAGCCTCAATCCTCCAGCATGCTCGATCTTTACCTCTCCATCACACTTTTCCGACCACTCGGCGTTACACCTAATTATTCCTGCCCCCTCCTCCCTAATCGCTCGTCCACCCTCGGCCCACGACCCACCGCGCCCTCACCACACCGCCCGAAAAATCACCTTTAAGCTCCCACTCCAGCCACATCACATCACATCCTACCAACGTAGCACACCCTCCCTTATCACCAGCACAGCCTCCCTCCGCGCAGAAATACTAAATACATCCCCTTCCCATGTCTCTCTCGACACCCTCGACACCCTAGCCTCAAAATTCACCGCATTACTCTCCCAACACATGGACCACGCAGCCACCATCTGGCCCCTCCTTCCCCCGAAGAAACCCCGCCCCTCTACCTCATCCACCAACCCCACCTGGCTATCTAAAAAGACACGTAAACTAATCCGAAAACTCCGTCGATGCAGCACCAACAGTGGTCCCCTACCCCTCGCCCGAACCCTCCTGCAAACCTCTGACTACCTTTCCCCTACCGACATCCGTCAACAATGCCAGGCACGCATACGCCTTATCCTCCGAACTACCACCACGGATATACTTCAAAAGATTAAAAACCGCGCCAATACTGCCTATGACGCCTCCCCGAAATCCTCCCACCGCAGCTTGAAAATTAAAAGTGGCCTCCTCCCAGCGACCACCGCAACCTCAACTCTCCACCGCCTTACCAAACCCGATAAAACCATAGCGTCCTCCCCCTCAGCCGTCATTAACGCCGTCCACTCCCACTTCACCACCGAACTCACGCGAGCCACCCCGCCCGACTTACCCATACCCCCCTGGGAACACCCTGCCAACCCCGACAACTACACCATCGAACCACGGGGGGACCCCACACTCACACTCTCCGACATGATTACCCGGGATACTTTCGACAAAACCCTCAACACGCTAGGCACCGGAAAAGCCCCCGGCCCCGACGGTATCCCCAACGAAATTATCAAGTTCCTACCCCCGGAGACCCGCTCCGCCCTTTACTCTCTCCTAACCCTCCTAGCCCACAAATCCTACACGCCCCCTGAATGGTGCCATAGCACAACATGCCTACTACATAAAAAAGGCGACCCCACCCTCCTCGACAACTACCGCCCCATCGCCCTCATGAATAACCTTCTTAAGCTATGGACAACACTACTAAAAGACGCAGGCTCGAAATATGCTGAAACCCACGGCATCCTCAGCGACCAACAGGACGGCTTTCGACAACATCGCAGCATCCACGACGCCCTCTCCTCCATAATCATGGCCATGGAGGACGCGAAACTCCACAAAAAGGACATCTACGTCATGTACGCGGACTTCAAAGGCGCCTTCAACGCAGCAGACCACCGCATCATGTTCAAACACATGAGACACCTAGGTATGCCCTCTACCTTTGTAGATACATGCGAACACATCTACGGGGTCTCATCCACGGACTACATTACCCCGTATGGTCCCACCCCCTCCATCGACATCAATCGAGGTACCCTGCAGGGCGACACCCTCTCCCCATTCCTTTTCACCCTCTTCCTCGAACCCTTTCTCCGCTGGCTCACGGTAGGCAGCCGGGGCTACCGGCCCGGCCTCCCCGCCACTAACGTAGACCCTACAGAACCCACAGCCACATACCCCGGACACGGATTCGCCGACGACCTCAGCCTCGCCACGGGCTCGACCCCCAACATGGCCATCCGACTAAAGAAACTCTCTCTCTTCAGCGCCTACACAGGTATGACCGTCAACATCCAAAAATGCTGTATTACCGGTGCCCTTTGGCGTTTGGGTAACGCCCTCTCCCTTGCCAACACCACCCTCCTCACATCCCACCTCCAATCACAGTTCATAACCATTAACTCCACACCATCTCCCATTCCCTCCATTGGCCCCTCGGACACATACCGCGTCCTAGGGGTCGAACTCAACACCTCCCTCACCTTCACCAAACACTGGCGCGAACTCAAACGCACCACCACCTCCCTCATCAACGCCCTTTCCACCTCCCTACTAACCCAGTCTCGCAGAATACGCGTCATCCGTGGCCTCCTACTCGGGAAACACTTTACCCTCCAACTTGGACTCTTCAGCGACTCCCAACTGGACACCCTTGAAGGTCAAATATGCCGCGCCCTCCGTTCCGCCGTCTCCTCGGTACGCAACCTCCCCCGCACCGCCCTACACCGACCCACCTCCGACCTCGGCTACGGCCTCCCCTCCCTAAAAGCCCATGCCGCACAACTCACCGTCTGCCACCTCCACAAAACCCTGAACTCCCCCGGATACAGGGGCCACATGGCCAGAGCCCACATACACAAAATCTCCACCACATACTCCCACTGGCCCACTGAATCAATAATGTCCGGCAGCCTATCCCTCCCCACACTCAGATGCCTGGTACGCGCCCAACGCGATGCCGGTACTTTATTTCACAACATCCCTCCCCTCTCCCTCACCAACCCCATTGCCTCCACCATCCGCACCCACTTCACCAGCCAGGACGCAGAACTCCGTACATCACTCAGAGACAGAGCCACGCACATCACAGACCCTCACACATACAAACAAGCATACCGCGAATTCACACCCCGCAAGACACACACCTCCCTCCTTCCCCGCCTTAACCCCCTCTGGCAAAATCACATAACCACATGGCCACAAGTCCTCCTCCGCGCCACCCCTTCCTCCTTCCTCCTCAAATCATGTCAGTCCATCTCCAAACTCACAGGGTCCGACACTTCTCTTTCTATCCCAATTCGCCTACTCGCCGCAATCCTCACCGAACCCACTGACACTGTCCACAACCGCCTCCCCGTCACAAACCTCAACCCCAAACAAGCATCCCCCCCCACCACCCTCCACCCCTCATGGATTCCCCTCCTCAACCCACACCTTCCCAGACCCCCTACCACCCTCTCCCCCGACACCCACTCCTCCCGCACCACCACTACCACCCCCACTGCCCACATCACACACATAGACACAGAATACCTCACCCCCTCAGACCACCACTTCCCCCCTTGCGACGTGACACGCATCATCTCCAAACACAAAGACACAGAATACGGACAAACACAATACATGGTCGAATGGGCCCCGGAACACCTCACGGAATGGGACATACAGCTACAACTCGACGAAGGCTTCCGACTCATCTCTTCCACCACCACATCGGTAACCCTACCCCCCCCTCACCCCCACCGATTGCTCCATATGCCATAACCCTCTGCACTTAGAACCAACCTCCACCTGCAGCACATGCCCGCACTTTGCAGTCCATTCCCAATGCCGCCCAGCTCAGGGACCTACCACATGGCGGTGCGACTGGTGTGCTCGCGGCCAAAAACACGACCTCACCCGTCTCCACGAAGTCCAGTGGGCGCCTTGCCTTCAACTACACGACACCATCAGTGAGACCCCCTCCGGCCCCACCGCCCTTACCGCATTTAATTCCGGCTTTGTCCCCTCCACCACACCCATTCTTCCACAACCCGGACCCCCTCCGAGGTCACACCCCCTCATCACATTCAATCACGACCCCATCAACCCCGACCTTGACATGCTTCCTACCGGTAACTTCGCTATCCACGCACACCCATCACTCCACGACACCACCATACTCTGCACTCCCGACGGCCGCGCAATCACCACCCTTAACGGCCCACGCGTCCGCCACCTCTACCAACTCTTCCGCCCCGACCTCTCGCAACATACGTTCGAAGAGGAGGTTTACCGCCGCCTTACTCGCCTAGGCTCCCGTTCGGAAATACAATCACCCACGCCCGCCACCGCCACACGCAACAGATGGGCCACCAGAGAGGACCTTCTCTCAACTCTACGCCACACATTCCACATCCAGACAGAACTCTACTCGGACCCCCTCAACAAATCACTCCACTCACACACCTACCACTCGCTTTACCCCGAAGACGTAGTCTTCTCATCCAGCGGCAGCAATGCCCCACACACATGGCAAGGTACCAACATCGCAAACCCCGAATACGACCACGAATGCATGCGCCGTGCCATGGAACACGCAATCACCAGCGCACACCTAACAGCCACACACACCCCCAGCGCTACCATCCTCATCCTTCCCCGGTGGGAACACACACCATACCGCCACTCTAAATACATCAACTCCCCCTACACACATCACCTATACACCCTTCCCAACGACGCGAACACCTTCCTACCCCCCGACCAACACAAAGGCCATCCCACCCCCACCCCTTTCGGCACACGTTGGATGGTTGACATCTACTTCGTCGCTAACTCCCTCGCACTCCCCACCTTACCCTCACGCACAGCCATGACCGCACTCCACAACACCCTCGAATCTATGTACGGCACACACCTACCAAGCCCCACCATCAGCATCCCACCTCCACACCTCACCAACTCCTACTCCCCTCACTCCGCAGGCATATACCATCTCCCCCCCAACCCCACTCACCCCCTTACCTACCCCCTACAAGAACGCACACGACTAACATACTCCCCGACCAGAGGAATCCTTGCTTGGAACTGGCAGGACTTCGTATACACAGACGGCTCGAAAAAAAGAGGCAACTCCCCTCTTGCAGCGGCAGCCACCCACCCCGCCTGGGACACCAACATCAAAATCCTGGTGACCTCTACCCCCCCCTCCCATACAATCAATCGAGCCGAACTAGCTGGCATTGACATAGGCCTCCAACTAGGCCATACCCACCTCCTTACTGACAGTGCGTGCTCCCTCCGCCTCATACAAGGTTACCTTAACTGCCCCTCCGCTTATAGGCACAACATCCACCGCGACACACTCCTCTCCATCACATACACCCTCAAAACCCGCTGCGACGCAGGCATCCGCACACATCTAGGCAAAATTAAAGCACACAACCACTCACTCGGCAACGACCTAGCAGACTCACTCTCTAACCAAGTAGCTGATGGTCAACCGCCAAATACCACATACAACACAGGCTCGCCGGTGTCAATTGGTCACTGGAACTGGCCTTACACCCTCATACCACAAACCCAAGGAGAACCCATACCCCACATATACACAAACCTCAAAGCCGACGCACACACACACAGCTGCAAACACACACTTACACCCCTCTCACAAACATCCAAACACGGAGCCCTCCTCGCCCGCGCCGCGGCGGACGGTGCCGACTTCACCTTCCACAAAAAACTCACAACACTCACCAGCACACAATTCACCCACAAGCAAGAATTCATTTGGGGCGTCCACAACACCCGCCTCCTCACACACAATCCCACCATGCGATGTCCCATGTGTGGCCAATTCACCAGCAACGGCCACATGGCCGGTAACTGCCCATCCATGTCTGGCCTAAGACAAGACCGACACAACAGCGCGCTACAACTCCTACTGACTCTCCTCGAACGCCACAATGGAGGTCGCTGGGAGACTATCACTGCAGACTTCGGTAACAAACCCATCAAGTCTTTCACCCACCCCACCCCCCCCTACACCCCTCTTGACTACCACCCCCCACACCCCACCCACATGCCTACCCGCCTTGTTGATGCTGACGAAGGTCTCTCGCCCGACTCCCTAACCTCGTGCCCCGCTATACTCCCCTCCGACATCCTCCCGCCTGAGCTGCGTCCCCCGGCGCATAAACCCGATTTCATACGCCTCCTTGAACCTCGATTCGTCGGTCACAACAACGGCCGCCGCCGATACTCGTCTATCAAGAAAGTTCAGATAGGGGAGTGGAAGTACTGTACCGACCACAACCTCTCACACACAACCCGCTTGATTAGGGACAAATACACACCCCTCGCAAATGCCATCCGAAACCATTGGCCAGGTACCGAAGTCGACATCCTACCCATTGTCATGAGCCGCACGGGCACACCGCACTCATCCACCATCGCAAGTCTCACCTCTCTCCTCACCCTCCGCACCGACCCTCCGGACAAACTCATCACCAAAGCACGACTAGACACGTCTCGCATCCTTTCCACACTCCATGCACACACCGGGTGAGGATTGCGGCGAGGAGGCGGATGGGAACTGAGAGTGGGGTGGTGGACCCCGTGAGTGTGGTGATGGACTTGCATGATTTGAGGATGAAGGAGGATGAGGTGGCTTTGAGGAGGACTTGTGGCCATGTGGTGATGTTATTTTTCCAGAGGGGGGTCAGGCGGGGGAGGAGGGAGGCGTGTGTTTTGCGGGGAGAGAAATCACAATATGCTTGTTTATATGTGTGAGGGTCGGTGATGTGTGTGGCTTTGTCCCGGAGTGAGGCGAGGAGGGCGTTGTCTTGAGTGGTGAAGTGGGCGCGGATTGTGGAGGCGATAGGGTTGGTGAGGGAGAGTGGAGGGATGTTGTGGAATAGGGTGCCCGCATCGCGCTGAGCTCTGACTAAGCATTTGAGTGTGGGTGGGGTGTAACAGGTTGACATGATGGATTCCGAGGGCCAGTGGGAGTACGTGGTGGATAAGGTGCGGATGTGTGCGCGGGCCATGTGGCCTCTATAGCCTGAGTTGTTCATGATTTTATGTAGGTGGCAAACTGTGAGTTGTGCTGCGTGGGCTTTGAGGGAGGGGAGGCCGTATCCTAGGTCGGAGGTAGGGCGGTGGAGGGCGGTGCGGGGGAGGTTACGTACCGAGGAGACGGCGGAGCGGAGTGCGCGGCAGATTTGTCCTTCGAGTGTGTCGAGTTGGGAGTCGGTGAAGAGGCCGAGCTGGAGGGTGAAATGTTTTCCGATGAGGAGTCCACGGATGACCCTGATTCTGCGGGATTGTGTTAGTGGGGAGGTGGAAAGGGTGGTGATGAGGGATGCGGTGGTACGTTTTAGTTCGTGCCAGTGTTTGGTGAAGGTGAGGGAGGTGTTCAGTTCTACCCCTAGGACGCGGTATGTGTCCGTGGGGCCAATGGAGGGAATGGGGGCCGGGGTGGAGTTGAGGGTGATGAACTGAGTTTGCAGGCGGGATGCGAGGAGGGTAGTGTTGGCGAGGGTGAGGGCGTTGCCTGTGCGCCAGAGGGCGCCGGTGATGCAGCATTTGCGGATGTTGACGGTCATGCCCGTGTAGGCGCTGAAGAGGGAGAGTTTCCTGAGCTGGATGGTCATGTTGGGGGTCGAGCCCGTGGCGAGGCTGAGGTCGTCAGCGAAGCCGTGTCCTGGGTATGTGGCTGTAGGTTCTGTGGGGTCGACGTTAGTGGCGGGGGGGCCTGGGCGGTAGCCCCGGCTTCCCACCGTGAGCCAGCGGAGGAAGGGTTCGAGGAAGAGGGTGAAGAGAAAGGGGGAGAGGGTGTCTCCCTGGAGGGTTCCGCGATTAATGTTGATAGAAGGGGTGGGGCCATGTGGTGTAATATAATCTGTGGTTGAGACCCCGTAGAGGTGTTCGCATGTGTCGACAAAGGTGGGGGGCATACCGAGTTGACGCATGTGTTTGAACATGATGCGGTGGTCCGCGGCGTTGAAGGCGCCTTTGAAATCCGCGTACATGACGTAGATGTCTTTGTTGTGGAGTTTCGCGTCCTCCATCGTCATGATGAGGGAAGAGAGGGCGTCGTGGATGCTGCGGTGTTGTCGGAATCCGTCCTGTTGGTCGCTGAGAATGCCGTGGGTTTCGGCGTATTTTGAGCCTGCATCTTTGATTAGTGCTGTCCATAGTTTAAGGAGGTTATTCATGAGGGCGATAGGGCGGTAGTTGTCGAGGAGGGAGGGGTCTCCTTTTTTATGTAGCAGGCATGTTGTGCTGTGGCACCAATCAGGAGGGGTGTAGGATTTGTGGGCGAGGAGGGAGAGGAGAGAGAAGAGGGCGGAGCGGGTCGCCGGTGGTAGGAATTTGATTATTTCGTTGGGGATACCGTCGGGGCCGGGGGCTTTGCCGGTGCCTAGGGAGTTGAGGGTTTTATCGAAAGTGTCGCGGGTAATCATGTCGGCAAGGGTGAGAAATGGGTCACCACGTGGTTCGATGGTAAAGTTGTCGGGGTTGTCGGGGAGTTCCCACGGGGGGGTGGGCAGTTCGGGTGGGGTGGCGCGGCCTAGTTCGGTGGCGAAGTGAGAGTGTACCGCGTCAATGACGGCGGAGGGAGAGGATGCGGTGGTTTTATCGGGTCTAGTAATGCGGTGGAGGGTGGAGGCGGCGCCGGCGGGGGGTAGGAGGCCGCTTTTAATTTTCAATCGGCGGTGAGAGAGTTTGGGGCAAGTGTCGTAGGCCGTATTGGCTCGAGTTTTTATTTTCTTTAGCTTATCTGTGGTGGTGGCGTGAAGGAGTTGGCGTATGCGTGTTTGGCATTGTTGTTTGATGGCGTCAGGGGAGAGATATTCAGTTGTGTTTAAGAGGGCTTGGGCGAAGGGGAGGGGGCCGTTGTGATGTGAGTGCGTGTTTTCTTTGTAAGCCAAGTATGGTCAAGGGGCGTTTGGGGTGGTCGGGGTTTTTTGGCGGGGAGGAGGGGCCAAACTGTGGCTGCGTGGTCCATGGGTTGGGAGAGGAGTGTAGTGAATTGTGAGGCAAGGGTGTCGAGGGTGTCGGGGGAGGCTGAGGTGCGTGAGGTGTTGAGAATTTCTGCGTGGAGGGCGGGCGTATGGTTGATGAGGTCGGGGGTGCTGGATTGGTACGCTTTTATGTGGTCGGGTGTGAGGGTAAGTCGAAAGTTGAGTTTGCGCGTCGTGTGATGTGTGTGGGGGTGAGTATGGGGAGGGGGGGATGTGCCATGAGGGAGAAAGGGGCGGGGATGACGAGGTGGATTGCAGAGTGGTCAGTGAAGTGGGAGGGGGAGGGGAATATCGAGCAAGAGGACGGTGGGAGGGAGAGAGGTGAAGGGGGCGTGGAGAGCCAGTGGTCAAGGCAGCCTCCGCTGCGGGGGAAGGTAGGGATGGGGTTATGGAGGGGTAGGAGGTGGGAGGTTAGGAGGGAGGTGAGGGCAAGGTGTCCTGTACATGTGGTGGTGGTTGTTTGGAAGTCCCCTCCCCATAGGGTTCGGTGTCGCGGGTAGTTGTCAGCTAGGCGGAGGCCCCATGCTGCGACTTCTGCATATAGGCGGGTCAGTTGGGGGGTGTAGAGCTGGGGCATGTAAGTACCTATAAGGAGGTAAGGGGTGCCTGAGTGGGGAACGATTTTTAGTCCGGCGATATGGGGGATGAGGTGGGGGGCGGGGTTAGGACAGTGGCAGATTGGAATGAGGCTCTACGGACCGCGAAGAGAACGCCTGCGTTGGGTAGGGGCACATGTGAGTAGCATGGTCGGGAGCTTTTGAGGTGGTATTGGGGGAGGGCGATACGCCAACGGGATTTGTGGGTGTCGTGGTTGGTTTCGGTGAGGACAAGGACGTCCGGACGGTGTGAAGTGGAGAGGTGTTCAACATCCATAATGGAGGTGTGTAGGCCGCGGGTGTTGAGTGTGATGAGGTGTAGTGGTTGGGATGTGTGGTGTGGGAGGATGGGGAAGGGGAGGGAGGGGGTGGTGCTGGGGGGGTCGTCGGGGGGGCGTTCGGCGGGTGGTGGTTGGAAGGGAGGGGGAAGGAGAGGAGGGGAGGGGGGGAGGGGGTGGGTAGGGGGTGGGAGTTGAGGGGGGGAGGGTGGTGTGAGGGGGTGGAGGGCGTCGAGTAGGTGGTGGCGGCCCCGTGGGAGGGGGGCGGAGCGGAATGTGTGGTTCCATAGGAGAGTGTGGAGGGAGTATACCGAGGACCGGGGGTCGAAGGTGGGGGGATTGTATGGTTGGTCCGGGGAGGCTGTGGTGATGAAGTAGGTGTGTAGGAGGGCGTGGGTCCCGCACGACCATGCTCCGTCGGAGTCGTTTTGGCGGGGCGGGTTGAGTGAGCGTAAGACTCCGACGGGAGGGGGGGGGGAAGGAGTTCCAGTCGGAGAGGAGAGTGAGAGAGCGGGTGAGGAGGTCGGGCGGAGGGGGGTGGTGTAGGGAGTCAATCCACATAGCGGAGGTGTGAGTTAGGTGGAGTAGGCCGAAGTGAGAATGTTACCATGTGAGGACGAGGAGAGAGTGGTTAGGCGTACCCGGACGGGGGGGGGAGCCTCGGTTAGCGAGGTTAGTCCATTGGCAGGGGTATTGGGAGTTGTGATGGTAATTGTCGACTTCGTTGTTAGTGATGACTGTATATGAGGCGGTGGGAGTGGAGTGGAGTTTGGATAACGTTGTAGCAAGGCAGTAGAGGTTGCAGAGGTCGTGGTAACGTCCCCATTGGAAGGAGAGGACCGCAGAGGAATCGAGGGAGCCGATGGGTGTAGGGAGGCCGTATTCTAGGTTTAGGTCGAATAGGTAGTTATGTAAGACGGTGCAGCAGGTGCGGGGAGTAAAGTGGGCCGGGAGAGATGGCGGAAGCACTGTGGTTACAGTGTGACGTCGGATATCTGGCTGGGGGGTGGGGGGTTGGTTGTGGGGTCGAACCTCAGGGCCTTGAGGCCCGTCTTGTGGGGGACTAATGATGATAAGCGGCCTTGCCGGCCGAGGCTTGTGGAGGGCGAGGGTGGGAGGCTCCGGAGGGTCCGTTCGTCGAGGTTGTGCGCATGTCGGCGAGTAGAAGCTCCTTGGAAGGGGTGGTCGTTCGGAGCTTAAGAGGGGGTGGTAAGTGTAGGGATGGCGGAGGGAGCATGAGAGGGTAGGGGAGGGGGGATAGAAAAATTGTAAGCAAGGTGTGGTAGGTATTAGGAGGGCGGCGATAGGGGGGAGCTGCGGTGACAGAGGGGGCTGTCGATATCGTATCATAAGTGCTTCGGGGCTTCCGAGAGAAGCCTCGGAGCAGGCCTAAAGGTAGTGGGGACTGTAGGGGCGGGGGAGTATGTGTATCGCTGAGAACGTTACGGGTATATGACTGCCAGACTGTGTCTAAAAAGGGGGGGCGATATTTCCGGGGCAGGTAGATTCGCGGGGGGGCGGGTGATCGGTGAAGCTTACGGGTAGAGCAAGTCGGGCTGGTCGCAGCAGGGGGTGAGCTGTAATTATTATAGAGACGGGCGAGTGGGGCGGAGTATGGAGTGTGAAAAAAGGAGGGGGGAGAACGAATGCGTTAGGGTCTACATGAAGGTAATCGCAGGTAAGCGCGAGTGACTGATGGGTGAGTCGTGTTAGGCGGGCTGTAGTGTACAGTAAAAGGGAAAAAAGAATGAGACATCGGAGGGGCACAGCGACTAGAGCGAGCGTTCGATGGAGCGAGGGAGCAGCGGGAGGACAACCGGCAGCAAGAGGATGAGGTAGGGGGGGAGAGGTGAGCGGGGCGGTGGTGTCTGCTGCTGGCAGCGGGTGAGGAGAGTGGGAGTCGTCGGCGGACGGGTCGTGTCGGCCGGCAGGCGGGGAGTGCGTGCGAGAGGGAGCGGACAGGGCACGGGCCAGCGCATCAGGCCAGGCGGTATGCGTAGCTGTGAATATGTTAGTGTATTGGTGGGGTAGGAGAGTAGCACATGGGGGGGTGTTGATGCGAACTGATCAGGGCGGTGGTGAGTGCAGAGGCAAAAATCAGGCCTGTACATAATATATTTTGCTTTGATTAAGGAAAGCGACTTTTGAGTTTCATGATGTTGCATTACGGGACTAATTTTACAGCATTGTGGCTCGGAAGCACTAAGGAGAGGAAAAGGTATCGAGTTTGGTGTGCTACTGACGATGTTATCAGCATAGGCTAGCATGAGGGGACGGGGGGTGCTAGGCTGTTCCTTACTGTGGGATATAGCGGGACGATCGTACCGGTACTGTTCGTCTGTGTGGGTCGAAAAGTCAGCGGCCCGTCCTAGGGCAGTGGTTGACATGGGGTCGGCATGGACCACATGCGTTCGGAATCGTCTGGTAGGAAAGTGTGCTAAAGCCGTGCTCAGGTCCTGGTCGGCTTGGGGTGGTGGGGGCACAGTGTTGAGTAGAGCGAGCGGATGTCCCGCGTGGTAGCTCCTGTGTTTGTAGGGGTCCGCGGGAGGCGCATTCGCGGGCCGATCCCGCAATTGCATATGTATGTACGTGGGAGGGGGGTTAGAGTTTGTGGACATATTGATCAAGTTGGGCTTTAAAGCTTGGTAGGCAGTGGGGGGTACCGAAGCCTGGCCCAAGTCTTGGGCGGCAGGGGGTGGTTGGATTGCGGAGTTGAGTGGAGTGAGCGGACGTCCCGCGTGGTTGCTCCGATCCCTGAGGAGGACCTGCTTGTAGGAGTCCGGGAGGATGGAAGGAAGAGACAGGGTGGGCGATGGGCAGTTTTCGATGTATGTGGTGCTCAGGTTGTGGATGTGGGTGGATTGTGCGGATTGTGGGTTTGAGGTGGTCAGCGTGTGTTGGCGGCACACGACCAGGCCTGATGGGACCTGGGTTTGTTTTCTGCGGGCGTCGGGTGTGGACGTCCGGACGCTCGGAGGGGCGCGCGGTGTTGCGCCGGCTCCGTGGGGAGGTTTGTTTTGTAATCTATCGGACTCGTAGGGGTGTCGTAGTATTGAGCGTAGTACGCGAGGTGTTTGTGAGGCGGGCGGCGCTGATTCCGGCATGTGAACCGAATTCAAATTTGTGAAAGCTGCGCCTTGGAGTGTGTACCGTCTGATGTGCCTACGGATCCACTGACCTGGGTGAGCTAGGCTCGAGTGGGGAGAGGTGATCGGTGCCCGTCGTCCGACGGGCCCTGTGGTCACCAGTCTATCGCTCATAGGGAGGCCAAGCCCGGAGCGAAGACGGTCGGCGTTGCTCATCCGAGCTACCGACCCATCCCCTATATTTTGACGTCAGTAGTACTTTAGTAGTACTTCGGATCTTTTTACTGTCTTTAGTGACGGTAGGATACGTTTTTCTTACCTCACCCCTAGGTGAGACTTTAAACTCTCGCAAGGCTGGCGACTGCTAGCGAGTGCCATGCCCTAGCGTTGCTTCCAAGATGTCCGTCGCCTGCTCCAACACCCTCGTCCCACCGCTGACCCGTCCGTACCCTTCTTCGCCAAAAACATTTCGCAAACGCCGCCCCTGCCCCTTCGTCGGGAGAGTATCTGCGAGTATTAAGTCGCGGAAAAGACATAACGGAGAGGCCGAGCGGCAGATCCCTATGCCGGTTTACGGATATCATGCTTTTCGAAAACCCTCCGTACAAGGCTTCCCGACAGCTGCTAATACCACGGATCGCAGCTGCCGGTACCTAGTTTAGCCCCCTACCGTGCCAAGCCTCGCACGGCTACATGGTTACCAACGCCCACCGCGTGGAGCTAGAGGTAGGTGCCGACGGGCATGCGAGCGCACCCCTCTCCGGGGCCGCCGCCGATGCGCCGCCGGCGGGCGCTTGTTTACATCAAACCAGACTCTCGGGTTAGACGACGGCACGTCGCAAGTTTGTCACATGCGCCGCTGCATGTGCGGCATGGAACAGTCGTCTCAAGACTTCAACGAGCTCTTGTGCGAGTGGTTGGTGGCTCATGGATGGCGTCAACTCAAGTTTGACCCATGCATCTACATTTTTTAGGCGGACATAGTCTTCGCCATTATCGCACTCTATGTCGATGACATCCATGTGGCGTGCAAGAAATTTGCTTGGCACGTGGCGCTGGCATCTCAAGTCCGCTATCGCTTTGACATCAAGAACCAAGGTGACTTGTCGGACATCATCGGCATACACATCACCCGGGACAGCTCCGCGCGCACGATTAGCCGCTATCAAGGCAAGCATGTGCGTGAGCTGCTCGACAAGCATGACATTACTGATTTAAGCCGGCAAGCCTACCCATTGATCCTTGGTTTCTCGCAGCTTTTTCAAAACTGACTCCCGTGCCTCTCACGGACAAGGAGCTCGAAATCTACCCCAGCTTGCTTGGCAGTCTTTAGTATGCAGCTATATGCACGCGTCCGGACATCTTGACGGTGCGAAGCATCCTTGGCTCGGCTTAGGCCAACCCCACACATGCTCACTTGCAAGCCCTAAAGAAGGTGTTGCGCTATCTCAAGGGAACACCCACCACGAGCCTAACGTTGGAGGGGCAAGGACATCTCACTCCAACTTACAAGTTGTGGTGATGCTGATTGGGGCAATGACAACGAGTGACACTGCATGTCATCTCACCCTCAGCAAACGCCTAGCGCTTGCCTATCACGTGACACGTACTCACCTTGTGGTGAGCACGAGCCAACGTATATTCTGAACCGTTAGATGATATCTAACGCTCACCAACTTGCCACCATCAGCAGCATAATCCACTCTATTGCTGAGTGGCTTGTCATCTTACGGTGCTGACTCACAGCCGTACTATTACGATGCTACTCGACCAAGATTGTTGTGTAGGAACTTACCTTACAACACTACGTCTCTTAACACTCCCCTTGCCACGCAGGCAGACCCATGATAGCGTTGCACAACTTGCTGTGCTTTGCACTCACTAATGGCTTGGTTAGCACATCCGCAATCATGTTCTCCCTCGCACAGTATTGCACCTCGATGTCTCCGCTCTCCACCTTCTCCCAACAGAAGTGGGACCTCACGTCAAGGTGCTTGCTGCGTCCATTCGTCATGATGTTCTTTCTGAGTACGATGGAACTCTGATTGCCCTCGTGAATCGGGATGGCAGACTTGGAGTCTTGGTGAAACTCATGGAGCATTTGCTTCCAAAACACTGCCTCCTGAGTTGCCGCAATCAGCGCCATATGCTATGCCTCCGCTGTCAATGTCGCCACAGTTTGTTGCCGCTGACTTTTCCAACTCACCGCTGCACCGTTTTGCATGAACACATACCCCGTGTGAGAACACCGCTCGCCAATATGGCTCGCGTAGTCAGAATCTGACCATCCTACCAAATTTGATGAGAGTGCGCCTCCGTACATCAGCACCAAATATGTGGTTCTTATGAGGTAGCGGAGCACCCTCTTGGCTTGCTCCCAATGTGACTGAGAGGGCGGGTCGGACATGTACCTACTAAGGTGGCTAACAACCATTGTGATGTCGGGCCGTGTGCTTACGGAAGCGTACAACAAGCTACCGATCAAGCTTTAGCATTGAACCGGGAGGCAACTTTAATATCGACGTCTCCACACAGTAGCTCAAAGCACCGTCCGCCATAGGTGAGCCCATTGGCTTGCATTCCACCATGTTGCTGCGCTCTAGCATATCCAAAACGTATTGCTGCTGTCCAATCCTGATGATGCGGTTGTCACGATCACGCTCCACTGTCATGCCAAGCAACCAAGACTCTAGACTCAGGTCTTGCACTTTGAACCTCATGCCGGAAGCCGACTTAAACCCAACGATGAAGCTACCCGCTTGTCTGACAATGATGTTGTCGTCCACGTACAACGCCAAGACATAAAGCCCACCCTCCTTGATGAAGACGTAAATGCCGGGATCCACCTTGGATTGGTTGAAACCACACTGCTCTAGCCATGCTGTGATTGTCTTAACTCCTAGGAGCTTGCTTGAGGCCACACAATCATTTCTTCAACAAGCACACTCGCTCCTCTCCATTGATGTTGGTGTGACGGAGTCCTTCCGGCTGCCTCGTGTAGATTTCCTCCTCGAAATCGGCCTCCAAGAATGCCGTCACCACATTAAGCTGCTCCACCTCGCTGTCATTGTAAGTGGCAAGCGCGAGCAACGTCCGAATAGAAGCACCCTCACTGTGGGAGCGAAGGTCTCGTGGTAGTCCACACCATGCTCGTGAGTACACCCGCGAGCCACAAGTCTTGCTTTGTTCCTTACAATCTGCCCATTGGCATCGCGCTTCAGCTTGTACACCCACTTGGAATCCACGAGCTTACGGCCGGCAGGACAAGGGACCAATGTCCAGGTTTTTCGAAATACTAGTGAGTCGTACTCGCTCTTGATAGCTGCCTCCCACTCCCCCGATTGGGGACTCCTCAGCGCTTGCTTGTATGACACATGCTCTTGAAGGTTAGGGCTGCTGGCTGGCTTAATAGCTGCGGTATTTCCGCAGTCCATCCATCTCCCGGAGCTCTAGTTGAACGTAGATTATACCTTGGAATGGGTACGCATTCCTGTGGTGAGGAAGTTGATCGAAGATTGTACCTTGGACGTGGAGTCTCCCTCAAATGCATGTCCAGTTCATTTTCCATCGACCCGGAATGTTCAAGCGACTCCCGTAGCGGCGACTCCCCCAATAGTGTATCCGGTTCTTCGCTACACATGGTGCGCGGGATGTTGACCTCTTATTCATCTTTGCGTTGCTCCGCATTTCTCTCCCACATGGTTGAGAAGACAGCAGCCTCGTCGAACACCACGTTACGGTAGCTCACCACCGGACGAGTAGCAGGATTATACGCCTCTATGTCAAAGGTATAAATTGGAAATTGGAAATTGTTTACAACATGTGCCGGCAAACTGGACCGACTGCTGTCTCTCGGGCCTCTCTACCAAGCCATGCATGACTTATAAGCGAGTTTAGCCCGGGTCTCTTCGACCAGGTACACCTATCGACACACCTATCTGCAATGTGTGCCGACGTTCCTCGGGAGTTAAAAAAACTGTAAGCAACCGCAGTAATTGCCACAGTCCCCCCGCCTAAGCAGTAACAGCGTAATAATTTTGTAATCAAGAAAACAGATCTAAAAATAAATCCACTTGTCTAGAAATGCAAAACTAAACTGCTGCTCGACCTTCACGATGCACGGCCCGCTCCCGCCGAACCGGGGTGTCGACCGGCCTAGGCCGGTCGGCGTTCGGGAGGGACGACGGGCCAGCCTAATCTAGCTCCCGCGTGACTTCGGTCTTGCCGAAGGTAGGAGGGGAAAGGCTGGCAAAAAACCCCTCCTCGCGCGGTCGCTCGTCGATCCCGCCGCTCCATCATGTAAACCCCGCCCCAAGGTCTTGCCGCGTCCACCGACGCGGCGGTCCTCCGTGTCGAGGTCCCCCATCACCTCGAGGACAGGTGGGGGGGACCGAGACGCACAGACATAGAAAAAATTAGCGCTCCTGCCTCCGCGCCTGAATTTTCCCCGCTCATTTCCCCGGTTTTTTCTCTGTCTGGTACCCGGGTACCTGTCGGTTTTCCGGCCTGTGGCCGTACCCTCCCCCCTCTGATCGCGCGTCCACCGAGCAGCCTGTTCTTGAGCGGGGGCCTCCGCGCTCACCCGGGCCCACGCTCAAGGACTCCTAGGAGTATTAAGGTCTGTCGGGGTAGTGGGTGTCGAAGAGGGGGGGGGGCAGGTCACCGTAGCCGGATCCGGCGGGCCGCGGGCGCCCGGAATTAAGCAAAACCCTCCGTGCCGGGTTTTCCGGCGGCGCCGACCCAAAGGGTCGTCGCCGCCATATCGTGTCGCTCCTCCCGTCGCGACTGTCCTCCTTGCCGTCCCAGCTGACTCCTCCCCCCGGGAGATGACGCTGGACGACGCAGCGGCGCGCTAGTGAGCGCCCTACCCTGGTGCTGCTCCCCAACTTGCGCGACGCCGGGTACGGACATTATTTTAGTGTCCAAAAAAGCCCTCCGTACAGGGCTTTTCGGCGGCGGCTGATCCTGAGGATCGCCGCCGCCTCCTGTAGCCGCTCCTCCGTCTGCGACTAGCCACCGTCCTGTGCCATGTCTCGCCTCACCCCTCGGTAAGGTTCGACCGGCACAGGGCTGGTCGATAGCTAGCGAGCGCCCTTTCCTGGCGCTGCTTCCCGGCTGGCCACCACCAGCTCCAACACCCGCCTCCCACCGCTGATCCGGCCGTACCCTCCTCGCCATCAAACGCTGCCGTAGTACAGGTCCCACTCCTAAAAGTAAGGCTGTATCTAGGAGTATCTGTGCGCGAAAAAACATATCGGACGGGCCGAGCGGGAGATCTTGGCGCCGGTAGTGCACCGAAATTATTTTTTTCAAAAGCCCTCTGTACAGGGCTTTCCCGACAGCTGCTGATCCCACGGATCGAGCTGTCGGCCCTCTTAGCCCCCTACCGTGCCATGCCTGGCACGGCTACGGGGTTTCCAGCGCCCACCACGGGGAGGTGAGGGGATGCCGACGGGCCTGCGAGCGCACCCCCCTCCGGGGCCGCCGCCGCTGCGCCGCCGGCGGGCGCCTCAAAGGTATAATCTTCGATCCAATGCCTCACCTTCCACGCTGGTTACTTGGAAGCTTAACCCACAAAGACACCCTTCACGCGCAAACGTCAAGTTTGAGACTTGTCAACGTGGACATAGGCCGGACAGCCGAAGACCCGCATGGAGCTCAAATCACCTCGTCTACCGGTCGCCAAGGTGAAAGGTATACCGCCGGCTTCGCCATTATGCACACGACTGCAAACATGCACCACAGCGGCCATCGCTAGAGCCCAATACGATTTAGGCAGCGCGGCTTGCCGAATCATTGACTGCGCCATCGGGACCAATATCCCCCACTGCCGCTCAATCCAGCCATGTTGCCAATGCGCGTAAAGCGCAGTGATCTCCACGGCGATGTTGAACTCATCCAAGAGTTTTCGGAAAGCATCACCTAAGAACACCGTGTCATTGCCCGCCCGCAGACGACGAACTGTGTGCCCGAGAGAACGGATGGTAGTCAACATGCGACGGAACGAGGCGGGAGCCTCATCCTTTGAGCGGACCGCATAATGCAACATGAAGCGGCCGGGAAAATCTACCGCACACAAGCTGGACCGCCGTCCTCCCAAGGGGGGAACATTCATAGGACCGCAGAAGTCCAAAGCTATGACCTCAAAGATATCAACGTTCCGTTCAGACGGCTCACGCGAGATACGGCGGACGTGCGAGTTATACACAGCACATGTCTCACAGAAGCACAACTTCTCTAACGCAGAAAACGCCACACTCTCCACCGGAGTGGCCAAAATCCTGTCTCATTGCGATTCGCCAAGGTGACCGAGTCGGGAATGCCACAATCGCTTTTCCAATGGCGCAATGGCGACCGAAGCGTTAGGATTCGACGAAACAACCGCGCCGGCAACCACACCAACAAATGAGCGCGCTCCAACGGAACCAACACGCCGCCACTATGACCGGCATGAAAACGAAGGTGGTCCACGGGATCAGCTAACACCACGCAATGAGATTGTCGCCGAGCTTGGGTGAGGCTAAAAAGTCTATGGCGAGACCACGACGTGCGACGGGATAGTTTAGGAAGGTGGAGCACATTCTTCAGCATGGCAGGAATTTGCTCTCCATCATCGGCCTTCACGATGATGCGGACCGAGCCCACGCCAACAACACGGGCACTGATAGCCTTCACCAACAGCCGGTCAGTGATCGCTCAATACTCACAAAAGTCACTGCGCTCACTAGCCATGTGATGGCTGGCGCCGTTGTCGGCCAACCACATCCACGTTTCCCCGTCGCGCACAAACATGTGCCGAGCCTTGGAGAATGGCCTCGCAAGGGTGGCCGTCACGTCCATGACCGCCGGAAAAGCAACGGAAGAGTCCACATGCGTAGAGTTACCTCCGGTGTTGTTGTCCGGGCACTCGGACCTGCGATGGCCCTTCTTACCACAGCCATAGCAAACACCACGAAAATCCTCACTACGCCTACGTCATATGAGGCACGACGACTAGTCGTAGCTCCTTGAAGAGATTTCAGCTGGTTTCATTGGAGCTCGGAGACTTGTTGCTTCAATGGTTGCGTCATCATGAGACGCTCCAAAAGCCGTAGGCGTTGGAGGTTTCGCTTTGCGGGATTGCGCACGACTCTCGATGCGCATGCTTTTTTGATGAAGATCACGCTTGACGGCATCCATGCTGAGGTTGTGTACCTCCTACGTGTCGGTAATGGAGTAGTACTCGCTGCGCATGCCCTTCACGAAGTACATTATGATAAACTAGTCGTTGACGATGTCCCCAACTCGGGCGAGCGGTCGTTGTAATCGAACTAGCCGGTTCGTGTATTGAATGCCGCTCTCACCGTCCGCTTGCGGCGTGTCCAAGTCCTGCAATATCTCCGTACACCGGTAAATACCATCGTCCTCATAATCTTTGACTAACGCGGTTCACGGAGTGTGGCCGCAGGTCTTGTCATCCTCGCTAACATTCCCGGTTATCGAGATATTACCCATCGGCAGCGCAGGAAACTAAGTTGCAATTGAAAGCCCTTCCCCCAAATAAATATAAGTGTCCATCATCATGTACGCCTACCGGCCGCTGCTCGCTTCAAATCCGCCGTCCGATGTCATTTAGGCCCTCGTACAGACAACTAAAGCTTTAAGGTTTTAAAATCTGCCACACTCGCGCGGGGCTAGCAACCCATGGAGAGGTGGTACCCGCATATCCGCTCTGCCAATACGCTCAACAATCAGCGCTCTATATTCGATCTATTCACGGGGTTGCCCATTTCATTCCACATGATGGCATGGTGCCGCGCCATTTGCCGCATGCCATATAAAGGCCCGTAGTAGAATGCTTTGAAAGCTCCCCGCCATTTTTCACGCCCGGCGATGCGCAAGCTTCAAAGGCCAGCGATCCGCGCGCTAGGGTGCTTACACTCCAAGTCAACCGCCCGGCAAGCCCAATAGGTCCCTAGCCCGTGCTCCATAGTTGTATTTCCGGGCACGTGGCAAGAAAACCTTGTGCACACGACATGCCATTCTCGGTGTCGCCGCTTTGTAGACGGCCGGGCGCAATACACTCGGCAGTTACTAGTGCAATTGTGCAAACATGCTGAGAGCCGAGTGTCGAGTAGTCTCCCGGCTTGTCGCGACAATATGTGTACCGAGCCACGCATAGAGGCGTGCATAATCTACACGTGCACGAATTTCGGCCGGCAAAATATGGGTTGCAAATCCAACGTGTGTGCCCGCGATAATTGGGGCGTGCCGATTAAGGTGATCCCGTCAGTGAACAACGCACCGCGGTATGTTGTTCGAAAATCAGTATTCTACCCCCCAATCGAATGGCGTGGCCATCGCGGCAGTGCGTGGCGGGTAATTAATGCGTGCCGCTAGTAACGGACTTTATGGGAAGAGTGTACATACTACGGATGTAACATCAAGGCCTACATGTCTGTGGTACTGCATGGAGCACGCCATCGCGCGCGTGGGTGAGTAGAGTGGAGTTTTCGTCGTCCATGGTTGCATGGAGCAAGGCTTACTTACGACATAGAAGTTCAGGAATGGATGAGTGCGAAGACGGGTTGCCAGCGCCGCCACCACCGACAGAAACTGGCATATATAGCCGCATACACCGTAGTGCTACCCCAATTTATGACACAAACTCTTACACATTCGACGAGGAGCAGTCTAGACACGGCCAATTTGACGACGCCGGCCTTAGCAGGTTTCTACGCGCACATGAATCGACTTTCACATCCGACAGCAAGTTTTCGTCACAATTCCGGATGGGAATATATCAACTATCCGCGAGCTATTAACCATGTTTTCCCTGAGCTACTAAAAGGCGCAACACCTTTTGATAGTGATGTAAACGCAGCTTATCGCAACTTTTAGAATGTGATGGAACATCCCATAGCTATCATAGCCATGACGAACTTTCAGCGCGACTCCTCCTTCTCAGCAACACAAGTGTCGCCATGCTCATATGCATGACGAGGACTCATTGATTCATTCGACCAGAGGGGCATAGGCAGAATAGTTGGGTTGCTTGCAAAAAAATGTACTCGCAAGACGAAACTGAGAGTATTAACGCATTTTTGCATCGTATGTTGCACACCTACGAGGACATCAATGAAGACGAACTAATGGTTCATGAAAAAACCTAGCAGCGTAACTTAAACAATAAGACACGACGGCCGCGAACGAACATTATTGTCGCATGATAGAATGGCCAAGCTGTCACTTCCATACCATTCATGCAAATGTCTATTATGCCTATACAACACAACTCTTCTACATCCTTTCCTAGCCATCACCCTCTACCTCACCGCCATGGGATGCATGATCCTATGGCGTTCAACTATATTGTTGAATCATGAGTTGAAGTAGCGTTAGTCGCGCGAGCAGACAACTCAATGCCTAGACATGGGCCTCCTCCATGCCGTTATTGCACAGAGGCACGAACATCCATGGTAGACATGATCCATTGGCATCACGACTAAACCCTTACCCCGCAACCATCCTAGCAACAGCAGCAACATCATCATCAATACTACCAACAATGCCAAAACTAACAGTATGCACCGCAACCTTCATCTAACCGCGGACGCGGTCGCGGAGCTCGCGGTCGGGGTGGTCGTTGTAGACGTGGGGGGCGTGGGAATCCCGGGCATGATGCCCATGTCGGACAGCCCACAATGCCTCACACCAACTTGGAACTTTCCAGCGGAGACGTTGCTTCAATTAAATATGCAGTCATTACCTTTCTTGATATGGATGGGGCCCCTTCTATAAATATTTCCGACGGCTTCCGTGCTCATTACGGACCATCCCCTTTCGGACTACCCCACGTCTTGTCATTCCTCTCATTAAATGGGATCACCCCCGGCGTGCAACGCATTGGTGAATTCCGCACCCATTGCTCCTCGATTTGATGATGATGGTGTCAATATCAGCGAGGAGGAAAATCGGTATGCCTTCATCAAAGGCAGTAAGGCACTTACACCGGGCGTCGCAATCCCATCCACGTCAAGGGCATTGACGTTAACATCCACGGGTACGGGCTCATTGAACTTTACCGTGCGTACCATGATGGACACACCCGCCGAATCCAGATTCGGGTCGCCCATGCGACCGTCATGTCCTTGCGCGGCACCATCAACATCATCTCGCGCGAGCATCTCCGCAAGCGGCGCAACATCACCTTCCATTGCCCCGCCGACAGACAACCCACAGCCAATGACCCCCATGGGAGCTTAATCCTCGTCATGCACAACAACTTCAATCGTCTTCATACCCTTCCCGGTGAGTTCACTTCACTCATTGTTTATAAAGGTGTTGGCCCTTCGTCTACTCACAAAACTCTATGGCATTAACGCCTTGGTCACTCCGGAAGGGACATCATGATGCTCGCTCTCCGGATTGCAAACATGATTGGAGCGAAATATGACGGCTATGACCCATTTCTGTCATGTGAGCCGTGCATTCTAGCCAAATTGAACCATGCGGTTGTATGCACCCAACCCGGCACCAAGTCCACAAGTCCAAGTCCACATTCGGCGCTCTGGCATCTTCTGCCCACTCAAAGAGACATAGATGGGGGACGGCAAATACATGCTCGGTGTAATTGATCACTTCTCAAATTATATTATGGCTCCTTGCGCTTTCCTCCAAGAAAGCAGTTGCATGCACTCTCTCTTTTGTTCTCACCAACATCAAGAACTTGCACTATCGCATGCATCCATGTCGTGCACTCCGACCGACTATCAAGTTCGACTACGATCCGAACTACCTCGATGTTGGTTGCCGTACCATGGTCTCATCCTTGACCCCCACAATAGACATTCAGAATTACCCCAAGGACTCACCGGAATTCGCGGCGGCGGTCGTCACCTTGCGTCAAAGCAACCACACCCACAGCGCGCTCGAGGAGGCCGCCAGTGTGCGGATATCCCGCATCCGACACACCAAGGGCGGAGGGGAGACGAGCGATTCGGACCGTGTTTTCGCGGAACTCGCCTACAAGCGTTTCCTCAAACCGCGACCGGACGTTGCCTCCTCCGAGTACGATAACCTACACCGAGCGTTCATCGACAAAACCCTCGAGTGTCCGCTACTCGCTAGCGCCAAAGCCGCCGCGTGAGCTACCTTCGCGCGCAAGACCCCCGACCGACCCGCCCCTGACCGTCCGACACCGACTCCAACCCCACGACCCCTACCTAAGCCAAAGCCACTACCGTGAGACAACGCCGACACCAAAGACACGAAGGCCAAGAACCCGGACAAGAATGCTTGACGGTGTGACCCGCCGCGCCACGTCCTACAACGACCGAACCAACTTCATGCGTCACCGCGTGCGGAACAAAGTGTCCGAGTGGAAACCATTAGGCGCGAGCGAGCAAGTTCTAGGCTTGATTCGTCAAGGGGTTCGCATACCTTTCATCGGTGGCCGACGGCCCCCACCTTTCAACAACGGCACCTCCATGCACGACGCAACAAAACAGCAGCTCGACTTCATGGACTCCGAGCTTCCAAGATTCCTGCACTCAGACGCCTGCGAGCCAGGCATGCGCAGCACATGGGTTTCCAAAATGTTTTTAGTCCCAAAACCGGGCGAAAACAAATGGCGACTAATTATCGACTTGCGCCCCCTGAACAAGTACTGCAAGGACCACAAGCTAACATACGAGACACTCAAGCACCTCAAGAACCTGACGCGGGCCGGCGATTGGATGGTGTCCTTCGACCTCGCGGACGGCTACTACGCACTAGGCATACGGAGGAGGACAAAGACTTCTTCACGGTCAATTATCGCGGAACGCTGTTGTGACGAGTACAGTCCTGCAACAGTACATTGCAGGACATTGTACAGGTACTCGTTACGGATATCAATTCGTGCTTTTCCACAGGATGGACGTATACTCGTGGGTACGTCGCTACTGCAATATTGTAATGGTGCTGATGCTACAGTACGACCAGTACCTCCCGGTACGTACAGATATGCATAATTAATCTAACCAGCCAGATGACGCGCCAGAACGAGCTCTCCAATGCAGAAGGAGCCGCGTCGTGAGACCCAATGCTAGGCAGGCCGCGTCTCGAGGCGGATGACGACGGTTGAGCAGCACTAACGCCTGACACGTAAGCGTAGCTTGCAGGCGTGATTAGTCTGGGCTGAAACCTATTTAAGCCCAGTGCAGTAGAGGGAGGTGACAGAACCTTTTAACAATTCCTTTGTTCATTTACAACATCTACTGCCCAAGTACAGCAGTGAAACATCTTTCATCAATTGCCTCTCGACAACATCATTTGCCATCTTGCAACAACAGAACTAGACAGACTAGAACAGATTTGTGCTAGCGTTTAGCTTTCAGAGGCTAACCGCCACACTGGTTTCGGAGCTCTTTGGTCGACGCACGCTTTCGTTGCTCGTTGATCTGCTCGACGTTGTTTGCTTGAGTTGAGATGGCTTCTCTCGGAGCTGGACATTACGTGGTTTTGGTAATTCACGTCGGAGGAACTAAATCGTCGGACTTAAAGTTGGTGTTTCAGCGTGAGCCTCGTTCTGGTAGAACTTGGTTCCCAGCTGGCTCTGTCTTACCTAACGAAGAGCCTGTCGACGCTGCTATTCGCGAGTTACACGAGGAGACCGGTCTTGTTCTGACATCGGATGATTTGACGCTGTTGAGTGGTGAACCTGTTAACGTTACACTACCTCAAGGACGACAGCTTGTTTACGTGTACTCGGCATCTATTCCTGTCCTGTTTGCTACGAACAACTTACGTACACCTGCTCAGGTCGAGCAGGCTGTTTTGGAACAGTCGACAGTTAATCCGGATGGCACTTACGTCGTCCCGGAATCCATCAACATTGACGGTCTGACACTTACGCCGGCACAGACAGGGTTACTTCGTGCTAAGAAGCACAAGAGTGAATTACTTCACTTCGGTTACGTGGCTCAGTGGGAATCTTTCTATCGAGCAATGACACAACATGTTCCAGTCATGCATGACGACACGTCTATCCCGAGACAGTTCCACATGTACCCCCGGTTTACAACGGTCGACTCTGGTTCTGTCTGGCTGCTGATTGTTGGACACATCAACCGACTGACTGGAGTGGGACCTACAGATTTACGAGTGGGAATGCCGATGCCTACCCACAACTTTGCTGGACTATCTGTGACTCTCACGGAGACTCAGCGTAAGGCTGCTATTACTTCACCGTACCAGAATGGTCGGTGCCTAATGTACTGGAGGATTGGCTTGAAGCACAGCCTCAGCGTTTTATTATGCTTGGAATTACGGCTAACTCGTACAATGCAGTGTTCTGGGTTACTTCACAGTTTTCTGGACACCTTGGTGGGTGGTGGTTGAACCGGAAAAATCAGCCTCCAATTCCATCTACGTACAACGAGCTTGTTGAGGAGTTACGCAAGTCGACGTTTCTTCCGAACATTCAGGACGACGCGATTAACGCTTTGATGAACTTTACGCAGAGCAACACGATGAGTTACGCAATCTACACTAAACAGTACAACGACTACTTACGTCGGTCTCGTCAAAACCTGACAGCTGAAGTGCAGTGTGTACGCTTCATTAATGGCCTGGCAAACGATGCGCTCAAGAAACTGGCTAAGTCACACCGAGCTCAACTAGGATACCAGACTACGCTAGTGGAGCTGCAAAACTTTTTGAATAACGTCGTGACAGATTCGCCGGAATTAGGCAATGCGAGGTCTGCTGCTGGACCATCTGCCCAGCCTACACGCAAGCGCAACCTTGATGACCCTCTCGAGGAAGCCTCTAACATCTGGAAACGTAACAAAGGTGGCCGTGGACGTGGCCGCGGACGTGGACGTGGAGGTGGCAACAATGGTGGACGTGGTCAGACATCTGGTCGTGAAGATTTTAATTCGCTTGCAAATGCGATGACACCTGAGGAGCGCAAACGACACATGGACGAGGGACTTTGCTTCAAGTGCCACAAGAAGGGACACCGCTTGTTCCAATGCCCGGAGTTCAAAGGCAAGGCACCGATGCAACCTAAGAAGCAATGATGGTGGCAAGGCTGTTCTACAAATGAACTGGAGCAGCCGGCTACATCTACTGTTCATTCTGAGACACTGCTAGCGACAGAGGTCGTCGATACACCTTCGGCATCTCCATCGACTACAGTTGCGACACCTGTAACACTAGTGGCAGGTCGTCGTCGTCAGACTAAGCAGAGACAGAGTCGTAAACCTGTAACCAGACGTTCAGTTGATTGGAAACTGGTTGACTCAGTCTTTGACCCTCTGCATGCACGATTCAACTTCACGTTGGAAGGATGTGCTGATGATGAAGGTCTGAACTCGCACGGTGACTTACCTCACTGTTCGCCGAGTGACTCGATTCTAGACAGAGATTTGACAGGAGAACGGGTGTTCATCAATCCACCCTGGGAGTTAGCTGAGCAAATTGCGCAGCATTTTGAGGATTGTCGTCGAACATCTCCGACATCTACGATGGCTGTATTTGTGCTACCAAAGTGGGCGAAATTTACTCAGGTGACTAAGCACTGGAAACTTTATCAAGAATTCCCAGCAAGGACACAGCTTTTTACACGTCAGTCACTGGAGAACCCAGCGCAACAGGAGGTGGTTGCTCCAGCCCCTTGGCCTGTACAGCTGTGGTTAGTCGACGCAGATTGTGCGTTTAACGACTCTTCAGAACCTACAGCACCTGATCAACCCGACTCGGTACCTGTACCAACAGACGACTCGGAACAGTCCATCGCTACGCTGCGACAATTTTCTTCGCCAGCTACAGCACTACTGACTGACCTCACGGAAGCTCGCCCGTTAATTCGAACTGAGCTGACTGTGAAAACTCCTGATGGCGGACACCACATTTCTGGATTAGTGGACTGCGCAGCGACGCTTGACTTTGTGTCAGAGGACTTTGTACGACGCTTTGCTTTACAGACTCGGAAGTCTGCAAGTAAGACTCCAGTTCGACTCGCTAATGGACAACGAGTGACTTCTTCGACAGTCTGTGACGTCACTTTTGAGCTGGCTCAACACGAATTTCAACGGACTTTTTACGTTCTACGTGATTTACGCACGGCTGATTTAATCCTGGGTTTACCATGGCTTGATGACGAACATGCCTCTTTACAATTTGGTACAACCAGAATTTTTACACTGATGGACGGTACAGCTGTGGAGACTACACTCGAGGAACGACGCCCTGAGTGTCTGCTACTGTCATCTACGAAAGTTCAGAAGCTCATGCGCAAGACGCGCCGCAGCAGAGGACGTCATGCTGATTTTTACGTCATCGAACTTACGTCAGCAGCTGAACAACAGACAGATTTCCACACTGGAGAGGAACTAACGGCAGAACAACGTGACAACTTCCGGTCGTTACTCTTTGATGACTTCCCGGAGTTACTGCAACCTGTCGACTCTCCACCTGTAAGCCGACAGTGGGATCATCCCATTGAAACAACTGGCCCGATGCGACGTCAACGTCTGAACCGACTGTCACCGGCAGAGCGCGCTGAGCTTAATCGACAGCTCAAAGACGCAGTGGAAGCTGGTTTAATACGCCCCAGCTACAGTGAATTCGGCTCGCCAATTCTTTTTGTGCGGAAAGCTGATGGCTCGCTACGTCTGTGCATTGACTACCGTGGCCTTAACGAGGTTACGCGTAAGGACGCCTACCCACTTCCGAGAGTGGATGACACACTGGACGAACTTAAGGACGCGAATTTTTACACACACCTCGACCTCGCTTCTGGATTCTGGCAAGTTCGAGTGCGTGATCAGGACGTTCACAAGACGGCTTTTCAGACCCCTGATGGCTTAATGGAATGGGTCGCCATGCCGTTTGGACTGTGCAATGCACCAGCCACATTTCAGAGGATGATGAACGACATTCTTCGCGACTTTTTACATAAGTTCGTGACAGTCTACCTGGATGACGTCTGTATCTACAGTCGAACTCTGGAAGAGCACCTGGAGCACCTACGTCTAGTGCTACAGCGATTCAAGGAGGAAGGGCTGAAATTACGCCTTAAGAAATGCTTTTTCGGATTGCAAGAAATGGAGTATCTGGGCTACACTGTGTCAGCCGGGAAAATTTCGGTTTCCACAAAGAAAGTCGAGGCCGTTGCAGACTGGCCAGTGCCCAAGACGCAGAAGGAGGTTCGCAGTTTCGTACAGTTCTGCAACTTCTATGCGAGATTTATACACCATTTTAGCGACCTTACGGCTCCATTGACGGACTTACTGCGGAAGTCCCAGCCACAGAAGGTTACGCTGACGCCTGCCTGTTTGGAAGCCTTCGAGACTCTCAAGTTACGGCTCATTTCCGCGCCATGCCTGATCCTTCCGGAGGTCGGCTCGGACGCGACGTTCACCGTGGCTACAGATGCTTCAACAGTGGGGATTGCAGCAGTCCTGTTGCAAGACCAAGGAGGCGGTCTTCAACCAGTCTCTTACTGGGCGCGTAAGCTGAATCCAGCTGAGCGTGGTAACACTTACTCTGCGTACGACTTAGAAGCTTTGGCCGTATGCGAAGCTGTCAAGCATTGGAGGTGCTATCTTGAAGGCTGTTCTAAGTTCCTTGTCGTAACAGACCACGACACACTGCGGCATCTGCTCAGGCAACCGAACAACAGGCTGAACAAGCGGCAAGCAAGATACCTGCGGGATTTGCAACCGTTTGTGGGCTCGATGACACTTGCATATCGCAAGGGAGCTCTGAACGAAGCCGACCCGTTAAGCCGGCGTCCAGACTTCGTACCTCAGGCCACAGTTCCCTTATTTTGGGATGGCGAGGTTCCGTCAGATCGAGAATTACGACGGAAGTCCCAGCTGCTGTTTGAAGACGCACAGTTAAATTCACTGACTGTTAACGCGTTGCAGCTGAGCCCTGAGTTCGCTGATCTCATTCGCGAGGGGTTCTCACGAGATTCGTTTTATGGGGACGATGGTGAGTGGACAAGAGACAGCCGGATAGAAGCCAGAGATGGGTACTTTTGGCGTCTCAATCGCCTCTGTATTCCACAGAACTCTGAGCTCCGACTGAGATTGATCGCAGAGCTGCACGAAAGTTCGTCAGCCGGTCACAGAGGAGTTGCTAGCACTCTTGCTAAAGCACTCGACAGATTCTGGTGGAAACGAATCCGCCAAGATGTGAAAGATTTTTGTGAACGCTGCGTCGTGTGCCGACGAGCGAAGATTCGACCGCAGATGGCCGCGACTCTTTACCCATTGCCTGTTCCACCCAGACCGTGGCACACAGTTGGTCTTGACTACTTGACACACTTGCCTGAGAGCAACGGCTTTAACAGTGTGCTGATTGTAGTAGACCATCTAACTCGAATGGCCCATTTTCTGCCATGCACAGAGTCGATTACTGCCGAAGAAACTGCAACTTTGTTTTTACAGGGAGTCTACCGTTTACATGGACTGCCCCGTGTGCTAATCAGCGACCGCGACCCGAAATTTGTCAGCGCCTTCTGGCAGACACTTTGGAGACGCCTTGGAACGCGTTTGAACATGTCTACCAGCCGACACCCAGAAACAGACGGACTGACAGAGCGCGTGAACAGCACGTTTCAGCAGCTTCTTCGTTGCTTCTGTTGCTATGATGGCTCTGACTGGTCGACACTTTTACCACAAGTGGAGTTTGCGTACAATGCTTCGCGTGCACTCGGAATTGAGCACACACCGTTCGAGGCTAACTTTGGTTTTTCTCCTGAGGAGCCTCCTGACCTGCTCTTCAGCATGCGACCATCGATTCCAATTTCGCAAGACGCAACAGAACGGTTGAGATTGTTACAGGAAATACACAGCCTGGTACGCTCTGTGTTACAGCTACATAAGGACGAGATGCAGGCGCGCACAGAACAGTCTACAGCGCCACACTTCGCTAAGGGAGACAAGGTGTCAGTCGTCACAGCAAATCTTTTTCTCAGAGGACAACCGAACAGGAAACTCAGAGACAGACAGCTCGGCCCTTTTCCAGTGGAGGAGCAGATTGGAAAACACAGTTACAGATTGAAACTACCAGCGACAGTACGCTTACACCCTGTGTTCCACGTTAATAACTTACGGCCCTGCTCTACCGCTCCACTACGACCAGCTGTCCCGGTAACTGTACCTGAAGGAGACGACGAGGAGTTCGACGTCTCACACATCTCTGCTGTGTGCATCAAGTCGCTACCAGGGCGACGAGGCAAATATTTGCTCTTCATGACGCACTTCAGTGATGACGACATTCCACCTGTCTGGCACCGGTTGAACGAGGTGCATCGAACAATTGCGTTACAAGAATTCTTGGAGACGCCCCAATGGCGCAAGTTCGCCAAGACTCAGGCGTACGTTGACTTCATGCACGCTTTCCCAGCGCGCATTCCTGAGTCCCAGTAACTGCTTCAGTAAAGGAGCCAAGAACCACGGAGGTCTGCCTCGCGGCGGCCTCATTGATCTGTCAAGAGGGGGAGGGTACGAGTGTGACGAGTACAGTCCTGCAACAGTACATTGCAGGACATTGTACAGGTACTCGTTACGGATATCAATTCGTGCTTTTCCACAGGATGGACGTATACTCGTGGGTACGTCGCTACTGCAATATTGTAATGGTGCTGATGCTACAGTACGACCAGTACCTCCCGGTACGTACAGATATGCATAATTAATCTAACCAGCCAGATGACGCGCCAGAACGAGCTCTCCAATGCAGAAGGAGCCGCGTCGTGAGACCCAATGCTAGGCAGGCCGCGTCTCGAGGCGGATGACGACGGTTGAGCAGCACTAACGCCTGACACGTAAGCGTAGCTTGCATGCGTGATTAGTCTGGGCTGAAACCTATTTAAGCCCAGTGCAGTAGAGGGAGGTGACAGAACCTTTTAACAATTCCTTTGTTCATTTACAACATCTACTGCCCAAGTACAACAGTGAAACATCTTTCATCAATTGCCTCTCGACAACATCATTTGCCATCTTGCAACAATAGAACTAGACAGACTAGAACAGATTTGTGCTAGCGTTTAGCTTTCAGAGGCTAACCGCCACACTGTACAAACTAGCAAGTCTTCCGATGGGCTGGAAATGCAGCAATTATCATTTCTGCCGGCTTACCGAAGTTTTTATCCGTCACTTACGCGAACCACTGCCCAACCCCACTGGACACAACCCCGGTCTAGCTACGAACCAACAGACCACGCGACCTACACCGTCCCGTCGCTATTTGCGCAACTCTCGATGGCGGGGTGCCCGATTACTCCCGGACATGGACGATTACTTCCTATTTCTTGCCGACATCAGAGACGCAACGTTACAGCTCCGCGACCGCGTCGCGTGCCTACTTGACCGCCTCGGGCTAGGACGCAATCCCAAGAAAGGCCACTGGGAGCCTACGCAAATCTGCGAGCACCTCGGCCTCCAGATCGACACCAAAACCTCTACGTTCCGAGCCCCTGCTTCGAAACTACATGCCATCGCTACCCTCTCCCGGACCCTCCTACAACGCTTTGCACGCGACGCACGGTGGCTACCGGCCAGGCAGCTCGCAATGCTCGCCGGAAAAGTACAATACATGTACCTCGCCATTCCAGCAGCACGATTCTACCTCCGCGAGCTGTACGACGTCCTCGCTACGCGCACATGATGAGGAGGCCCGGTGCGACTAACCTACCAGTTGAGACGAGACCTCCAATGTTGGACGCAAGTCCCCTCCGCCAACAACGGCCGCTCCATCTTCTCCCCCATCGAACCCGCCTATCTGCATTGCGACAACTCATGTTACGGTTGGGGAGCAATATTAAACGAGCAGTTGGAAGCACGGGGTTTTTAGTCAGCGATAGACCAACAACAACACATCACCTGGAAAGAGTTGAAGGCCGTGCGACTCGCCGTCCTTTTGGTCTTACCACTCTCGCGCGGCCGCAAAGTCCTCCTGCACGAAGACACCCAAGCAATGGTGGCTGTCCTCAGTCACCTAACTTCGAGGTCCCCGGCTATGCTGGACGAGCTTCGAAAACTCTGGGAACTCATCGACACCAACAACATCAGCATTCGCGCGCGATATATTCGCTCCGCGGCCAACGTTTGGGCCAACAAACTGAGCCACGAAACAGACCGGGACGACTGGCACCTCATCCCCGCATCTTCACTTACCTGGACTCCCTGTGGGGCCCCCACTCCATCGACAGATTTGCCACGCATGGCAACTCGCAGCTTCCCCACTACAACTCCCGCTAGCGAGACCCCACCTCCGAAGCCATGGACTGCCTCCATCTTCCCGACAACCGCTGGACAGCGGAGACCAACTAGTGTAACCCACCTTGGACACCCCTCCCCGACCTCGCCCATAAGTTACGCCAATCCGGGGCCGAAGCACCAGTCATCGCGCCATACAATGGTACCAACTACTAAGCGAACTTTCCGACGAACGGATCATATACCCCCCTCCCGAGATTTATTCTTTCCGGGCAACTGGGCAAGCGCGGAGCGTACGAGGGCGTCGGATCGCCCGGCTGGAGCGTCATGGCTTCCCACGTACCGCCCGGCTTGGCTCTACCGAACACGTGGTAAACTCCACCCAACACCGACCAACCGGACGTCCGCGACCATACCTCTACACGCCCGGACATCCGCGGACAACGACCTCCAAGCCACACCTGTGAAATACCAACTCGTCGAGCCTGCGGCCCACGCATCGTGGCACGCCTCGATGCGCAACCACGTCGGCGCACTCGTCGGGACACACGACTTGGGCGACCTCGTGCTCGAGCTACTCACCGGCTCCCTCGCCCCCACCACCTACAACAATTATGGCACCGGTATGCGCCGCTTTAGTGTTTTCTGCAACGAAGAAGGAATCACACCACTCGAGGCGACCGCGGCCGACATGCTTCGCTTTACAACATGGCTCGCCCGGTCCGGAACCATCGCAGCCAACAACCTCCAACCCTACTTCTCGGCAATAAACAAGTTCTTTCGCGACCATATGAAGGGGCCAGTGGCGCTGGGACCACTTCTAATGGACGCACGTCGAGGACTCGCCATGCATCAGCAACCCATCACCGACCCCGACATACGCGTACCAATCCCTGCCCCCATCGTACAACATATGCTACTCTTCGCCCACCGACACTACCGCGCGCTAATCTGGCAGCCGGACAACCTCGTACAAATTAAGACTTCCGCGCGATTCTCGCAGTCTGCACTAACTACTGCTATTATTGCCGCGCGGAAACCGGCGTACGTTGCCACATGGATGACATTGCGGTCGACCGAACGGGCGGTATCATACTGTTATTTGTACGAAAAGCAAAGGGAGACCAACGTAAGACCGCGGCCGACAAACCGCTCCTACAACTCGCTATTAATGCCGTACCACTACTAGCGGACCTCTTGGAGGCGTTTACCGCTGGACGCACCAATTACTGCAACCAACTCGGCAATGGACTCGGACCACCTTTTGGGCCGTCACGCCCGGTGAGCAACCGCACACGTGGACGGCCGGGACCATCACCGAGTGGATTCGTGAGGCGTGCAACACCACTGGCGCTTCACCCCCCACGCAATTCAAGTGGACGTCGCATAGCCTACGGGAAGCCGCGGCGTCCGCAGCCGCATGTATCGGCGCACACCTCACCAAGATCCGCTACATGGGTGGTTGGTCGAAAACCAGCGACGTCGTCATTGGCAAGTACATCGACCCCACGATGAGCGAAACCCCGGCGGCATGGCTATTCTTCGGCTGGCTAGTCGCCAAGCCCCCGGATTGGTAGCCTATGCAGACCTTCAGTCTCTATAGATGGCATAATCTGACTCCCAGTCGCTAAATTCGTATATTGGTAAAATATTGGGGTTTGACGGTAAGTTAACGTACCATGTTGAGTCCGCCTAAGGCAACGCGCGGAGACAAAGCGTCACAAGCGCAGAAACTGTCCAGTTGCTTAACCTATACAGCAGCTCCGCTAGCTGGTAGCAGCCACCTTCTACCTTTGCGGTCACCCATTCGGCTCGCGCAACCCACCCACCCTTCCCTGATCAAGCGCTGAATAGAAATAACACCTGAATAGGTGTTTTAGTGCCTGTTTAACAAAAATGTAAGCATAATGTCATCTTTGGCATAATCTCACTCCCAGTCGCTAAATAATTGGTATTTGGAGTCGATACCCGTACCCGTATTGTTTTTTTTAATTTTTTTGCGCCCCCGGGATATGGGACTGGCAGGATACCCGCACCGGCACCCTCTACAGGCGGCGTTTTGCAAGCATGGCTGTTCGAAACAAAGAGAGCAGAAGTTCGAAACAAACCTCAACTCAACATCGATCATGCTCCCGGATAGGCGCCGCTCGTGTGACTGCATTAAGTACCATTGTACAAGTACCGTACCGTACTGCGCTAACCCCACACGAGGCCAGTATTGGAGTTTCACCAAGACATGCCAATAACATGCAAACAAACATGAATGCATTCCCGGCACTGACCCGTATTACTTACTACCCGTACAAAGAGCGATCATTCTGTAGAATGATCGTGGAATTCCGTGGAATTCCCGGTCAAATTCCCGACTCGGGTCAAACTTGTCGACTGAAGGACCAGCGCAAGGCGGACGACCAGTGCAACAACTGTGGTGAGGACCAGGCAAGGCGGAGGCAGGAGAATATGGTACCTGTGCCTCCGCTGAAATAGCCCCACCACCTATCGCGCAGTCGTGGAGGACCCACTGATTAGACAACGATGTCGGGTAGGGACTCAGGTGGCGTTGCGGCGCGTCGCCCCGCCTCTTCACGGGCGTCAGATCCTCTGCTGCCGGGTGGGTGCGGGGGTGCGCAGTACTCAGAAGGGGCGTGGGCGACGGCAGGCAACGGCCGCGTGAGCGGCAGGAGCTCAAATAAGCGGGGGGCACAGCGAAGCAACCCGATACTGTTGTTTGTTGCAGGCATTTTTCTATGGGTATTGCTAACGCGGCTTCCGGTTCACCAGGCAAGTGCAGGCCTGTCGCCCAGTCGTTATTGATCCGTCCACAAAAGAAATCGAGCTATGATAGATTGCAGCAACGCGTTGTAATGTGTTTGAAATACGACGGGCCGCACAGCACAAACATGAAATCAACATTCGGAAGGGGTACGCTTGGCGCTTCTCAACCCTAGGTTTGGCATCGGGCATGGGCCTTGGGAGCGTGCGTTTCGGAAACCCTGCGCGTTTTTCGTGTGTATGTTTTGTTAAATATGCTCGGCTTCCGTAGTAGGCTGCCCCTTTGGAAGTGTAGCGACTCAGAGTCGCCTCCCTATTTTCTCCCGACTGCAGAAGCGAAAAAATTTTGCGATTGAACTTGTCGCAAAAAAGGGGCAAGAGCTGGGGGGTGCTAGTAGTAGGTGGGCTGAGGACGACGACGTTGAGAAACTGTTGTTTTACAACGTCACGACGTCGACGGGTCATCGTCCCCGTCCGGCCGGAACATTAGCGACGGGGACGAAGGAGGGTGCGATCGACGTGAAGCATGCGCGTGTTTCTATACGGGTGTCGGCAAAGTCACAGCGCGCTGGTTCCACTTTGCCGTTCAATTCTGTTGGACATCAAGAGGTGAGGCGCGCCCTTGCTTGACTTGGCTTACTGTCGTCGGGTGTGTGCGACTTGTGCAGAAAAGGTAAATTGATAAAATTAAATAATTAAAAGGTAAATCATAACTCAAGTTTAATAAGGATTTCATATTTTGATGTGTTTGCAAGTAAATCAGTGAGCAGATGGGATTATCCTCCAGATGAGTATTATGGTAGGGGCTTAGCTGATGAGAAGGGGGGGGGGGTGCAAGGAAGCGTTGATTGTTTGATGGATGCCACCTTTCATGTGAAGATTGCCGGGAAGAGCAGCGACGCAGAGGAAAATGAGGGCGAGGGTGAGGGGGAGGGGGCGTCGGTGGAGGGCGGCAAACAGGCGGAGGAGTACTTTGGGGCTGGTCGCCTTGGGAGGGTGAGCGCCGCCCGGCATTGCGTCCACTAGCACCCATCTTTGTCAGACACCCCAATAATAAATCATCGTTTCCTACGTCTACCTGCATGGTGTTTTGTGGAAAGATGTCTTGTTCTCTGATAGTGATTGGGTATTTTAGAGTGCCACTACTGTTACAGGCGTAGTAGACCGATGAGAGAAAACCAATTAATACCTCAACATGTGCGCGTGAAAGTGAGCAAACCATCTGCATGCTCGTCGTAAGACAGGCACCGCGCGCTAATGTTAAATTAATCAAATTAACAGCGTTACAGCGACAGGAGAAACATATTGCACACGGTGTTTCTGATGTGGTAAATCCACTTTCGGTCTGCGAAGGAACAACGACGGAATCACGAATTTACTCTTGTAAGTGTTTTGCCCTGTCAGCTGCTAGTCGTCGCTATTAACGCGCATATTACACGTGGTATTCAAACCGCGATATCCCCACGAGTCGTTGATCCCACTGCAGCGCGAGAATGAGCGAACCCTAGCAAAATCGCAGTTCATGGAAGCGCTCTGATTACTTGATATAAACACCGAATTATGTGTAAAACAATGTTTCATTGATGATGTATGTTTCGTTTTTCATCGGCGGACTTTGCCCAAGACTGACCGGCGCACCTCCGCGCTGGTTTGCACCCCCGTGACTGGTGTTTTGCAGGAGCGCCCGTTGCCTCGCAACCCGCGCGTGTACCCCATCAACAACCACCACATTCCGTTGGATGCGTTTTTATACGGAGTTGTCAAGCGGCGTTGCAAAGCGTCCAACCTGCAAACGGTGGTGCAGCTGTTACCACCCTCTCCCATGCCGCCGACTGCTGCAAACCAAACCGGTGCGGACGCTATAAATGCCTCGCAGCAAACCCCCCAAACTGTCATGCCACTCAAGGGCTGATGCCTAGTCGCAGCTACGCAGCCCCTAAGAATAGTCGTTTTTCCTCAAAAGTATGTCAAAATTGTACTGACTGCGAATGCGGGACTCAACTCAATGTACCCTGCGCTGACTGAACCCTTCGTTGATGTGGCCATAGGATTTGTTGTTTCAAAAACCGCCGTTAGGCTCACTTCTCAATGTTGCTCTATATCATTTCGTGCAATCATTTTTGTCTTAATTCTAAATGATTGGGTTATGCAGTTATACATCGACTGGCGTGCGATGATGAATAGCCGTTCTTATAAAGGAAATATTTATGAATATCGTTTTGCTGGTCAGATGTAAACACATTTTCGTTTAATTGCGTAAAACAAATTATGAAATAAAATAAAGATCTTTCAGAATACACACCAATGAATACACTCACCAGAGAATAATATCTGTCCATTTGCGCATGCACTCAATTCTGAAGCGACCCTGCGTAATCATTTTGATTTTTGGTAGTATTATTGTGTCTTATGTTATGTATGATAATGTGATGATACCATTATTTGGATGATATGAATGCGTGTCTTTCCCATCTAAAAAGTCTCAAGCACACCCTCCATAATTTCCCAACCGCGCGCAGGACGCGAGGGCTGTCCAACAGCCGCGCAGCCCCTCAAACTCGTCCCCGAGTTTTCCGCCTACGTCTTCAAACATTTGGCCGCTGCGCCCTCAGGTACCCTCCCCCCCAATGCTGCACTGCCCGGTCGAACACATCAAACCCAACCCTAATATTTCTCGGCTGAGTCTTGAGTACAAAATTGTATGTTACGGCATTCGCTGATTTCCCTGTGCCTATTTATTTTCTGCCAATGCTTGTCCAATCATACGTGTCCAATCACTTATGCATTTGCGTTGCGGAACTTGATCGATGGCTTGATTACAGCGTTTTTTAGTCTTGTGTGGACGGCTGATGAGTAAACTACTTCAGTACATTGATTCGTTAATATGTGTGTTCCTTTTGACTGCCAACAATAATTGTTTGCGTTTTCTCGTCTACAATAATTGTTCAAGGAAAATAATCCGCCGTTGTTGTGTGTGTGATGTCTCGGTGTCTTGCTTGTGCATCATTCTCCTGCCCAACATCCGTATTTCCGCTCGCATCAGCATTCTATATTGGTTCATCATATTTTCGCTTGCTACACACTTCTTTGGGTATCCTCCGGGCGATGATTCGGGCCTTGGGTTCTAGAGTAGTAGGGTTTGATGGTAACTGGTTAATTCTCTGATTGGACAAATGTAAGGATAGGTGGTACATTAACAACACGCAAAGAACCATTATTGCAATTGCGCTGCTGAGTACTAAACGTCCCGATTCCCAATTGGCCAATGTTTTGGCCAAACGGATACACTCTAATGTTTTAAAAATGTTTTAGTATTATTTTTTCATATCTGTTGATTTTAATACTACATACACACACAAAACGGAATTGACTATTCTGCGGCGCAGCGTATTGGCGCAGTTAATAGTTTTTGCTGCGTGAAATTACCTGCAGGGAAGACACTGCGTTACGTCCACATGGGCAGCGTGGCGGCGATGCCCCGCGCGGGCTACCTCCTGGCTGCATTCCAGGCCTCCAAATGGACGGAGGGCGCCGGCGACCAGCGAATATACGTCAGCGCAAGTACGGATGGCGGGGTGGGGCGGGAGTGGACTGCGCCTGTGAAGCTACCCGTCAAGGCGCGAGGCGTGCAGGTGGGCGGAAGGAACTTGGCAGACCCGTCCCCATTTTATATGTAATGTGCTCGAATCCTTACATATGTGGTACATTATATTGTAAGTAAATTATGAACATTTCAGCTTCATTGGTTAGATTTATCATCAATGATGCTAAATGTCTTCTGAAAAATAAATTGAGATATTTAGCTTAAGTGTCCCCAAATAACTGCTCTGCTGCCTGATATATTTTGGAGCTGGCCATTGTTTGATTTGATGCCATCAATAGTGACTCCTCTCAATGTAGCACCGTAGTGTATTTGCATTTACTAAGGCGTTATTTATTCTTGCAGTTCGTGAACATTTCTAGCTCGTGTATTAAGCTGGCTTCTAAAAGAATTACGAACCGGGCTACACCGGTTAAAATCGCACTTCGGATTTAATGGTTAACTTGTCATTTGATGCATACCTATCAGTCGAATTCCATTGGTTGAATATCTATCAACCCAAAGTTGGCGGCCCGCAGACAGCGATAGACCTGCTGGCAGTGCAGCTGTGCTGTTTTCCGGCCGATTCGAACGCTGAGCTCGACGTCCCGTTACGGGTGCGCAGTGGTCTCCGGTTCTGCATCTGCACCCTAGCACTGGCGATATGTGGATGTTCTACACGGAGAGTCCCAACAAGCGGTGCTACCGACCCAAGACGACAAAGTTCCCCCCAAGGTCCGGCCCTCGCTCTGCTTCGAGAATTGTCGATTTGATATGGTGTAAAAGTCGTATCGCAGAATTATGACTTGGCACCCCGTAAGCTTTCTCACTTGCGACGCGGAAAAAACGAGCTGTATTTTGAAATCTATGCGGAAATCGCAGATTTGACTGAAACGGTAGTCGAAGCGTCACAGTGCTATATTCTTTACAATATTGGAAACCATGATCATGATATAACTCGAAACGGAATAAGTTTTTAAGCCAAAGGACCCCGTCTTTCCTGTGACTACATGTTGAGCTTCGACATTGGACGTGGGGTTTTCGACAGGTGGACACCCGGCGGCGACGTGATGGTGACTGTATCGTCAGACGGGCGAACTTGGGCGGCCCCGCGACGGGTGTACAGCATGGCGGCCGAGGGCGGCACTCCGAAGGTCATCGCCAATAATTTACTGGTGACCAGGAGCGGCACATGGATGCTGCCCTTCTGGCGCGAGTCGTACTACTTCAATGAGGAGGTGCGCTCGCCGGTATCGTGATGGAATCCAGGCCACGACGTGCATTCTCTGTGAAACAGCGATTCCGCGTGGTGGTCGGAACTCGTCGCGATTATGTGTCTGATCGACATACACTTGCCCGTCTTGCTAATCTGACATGCAGACCTAAAAAAACACCTCTGAATTGTTAGCCTTTCCCGTTTCATATTTACGGACGGAGTGGTGCTGGACTTGAAAGGGAACCAGAGCAGTGATATGCGTGTTTCTTCTGATATACGTCTTACCGATACTTTCAGGTTGGTTCTTTTTTCGGTGCAGTATATTCTCCGGTTTGGATTAGTTAAGCTGATTGAAGTTTTGAGTTGTCGCGCCCATCCCGTGGCTGCCTCAGACGCCCTGCAGCACAGACACGCCCGACTCTCACGGAATTCTCGTCTCGCACGACGAGGGACAGACGTGGACAGCGCGAGGCGCAATTACTATGCAGGACACCCATCTGTACGAGGTATGTAGGCGTGGTTATATCCATATCGACCGTGTCTTGCTCTCGAAACACAGCTGCCGGAAAATGCTGTGCCTGACCAGTTCGATCGTGGTGCTTCACTGTTTTGCTCACAAGCGAACATTTGAGCACTTGTCGAGCACCTTGTTTCTATACTGTGTTGTTACATTAATGCGCACAGTTTTTATGTACACATCATTCGTTGGAAAGTTGGATGTTGCTGGCTATGATAGCAAGGAACGTCGGTGCCTGTTATAATCAAATTCTGTAAAAACAGGGACTAAGGTGCATGGGAAACTCCGAATATCATTGACCCGGCCCTTACTTACTTTCTATCCATGTTGTTATTTCCCTTTGTTCATGTTCCTTCTTGAAGAAAAAAAGTATCTTTTGTTTCGACTCGACGTATGAAGTAGATTACACGTAAGCTCGTAGCACGTGCCGCGCAGGGCACGGTGGCGGAGCTGGGCGACGGCAGCGTTATGATGGTGTTCCGAACGCAGCTGGCGGCGGCAGCGGTGAGCAAGTCGTGGGATGACGGCGACACTTGGAGCAGGCCGATGCTGCTGACGGTGCGGCCAACTCACACCGCGTGTCACGGCGAATGAGCTCTCTTGCCTATCACACTCCCTCTGCTCGTCCACGACAATGAGTCATTGCCGTTCACTTTTCTTTCTGTGAGGCTATATGAACCTGCTGAATGCTACCCCCGCTCTTCGACCTCAGTGATACGTTGTTATCGATACGCATCCTGTTTTCTTATTGGTTTCCTACTTTTGTGGAGTCCTTGACGGATTGTGACTTTGCTCTTTTACAATTGCTAAGTCGTGCGTGTAATATTTGCCTTCCTGCCAGGTTGCCGTTGTAGTCAGTTTTCATGCATTGTGTCATGTTGTGTGTCTGGTTATTACCCGAGTTTTTCGCATTACTGTTTTGACTCGCACAACGTTTCATAGACTATTTCATATTGCCATGAATTATTTACATTTGCATTTCATGTAACATAAACCTCTTCGTATAGCCAGACGTGCCATACATTTTCAATACGATACGATATCCTAATTTGCCTATTTCGAATCTTCCTATCTACATGCATACTTCTACCCAGGCATTTACCCCCAACCTTTCGAAAGATGCTTCCCATGCACTCAGCCCTTCTGCTTGTGGCTGCGCAGGCGGACAACCCGGACAGCAAACCTAACGTGGTCAACATCTGGCCGCACGGCGAAGTTTTGATGGCCTACAACGACCACACCAAACTCAACGTGGCCTGCCGCAGCTGCCGCACAAAGCTGTCAGTCAGTCGCCTGGTCAACGCCACTGGCGCGTGGGACCACGTCGCCCAGTTTGGCCCCTCGCCATCCGACTACCTCAAGGTATCTGTGGAAACTGCGCTACGACACACTGCATACCCTCTCTCATTTGCAGCATTTTGTCTTGACGAATCGAATACTGTTGTGTATATAAAGTCACTACATTGGCTTTTATGGGGTTTCGTATGTATTTATTTTCTTGTTAAGATTATTGCCCTCTGACTATTTTATGAATAACGTGACATCGACAAAGAGAACAAAATTCATGCCCGTCCTTAATCTTGTAAGGAAATAGAAGATGCTGAGAAATAATTCAATAGGGTAGAGTAGTATTGAATTAGAGCTGGCATCACAGTGTGGCCCATCTCGCCCCCTCGTTCCAGGTGCACTACCCCAGTATGGTGCAGCATGGCTGCCGCCTGCTGGTCATATATTCCTCGATGTACACTTGCTGCGCGCCTCACGAGGACTGCGAGTGCGCGCCAACGGATGCCGAGACCGGACTACATATGGTGCCACCCTCCCCTAACACACACACACACACACACATGGATAAACGGCAACTAGCACACAGGCATGCAGCCTCAAATCTATATACGGGAACTTCCTGACACTTACACATCTTACAGTTCTTTGACTTATCACTCATTGACTGCATTTGAGGGATAGCGGTAGTGTACAAGCTCCAGAATAAGATCAGATAGAAATACAATTATGCATGTCAAGTCACTCACTAAGTTGAGACGGAAGTGGCTTTTACTAAAGCCCGCCTGACTCCCGCCTAACTAATTATCAGGATTCGTACAAGATTTGGGAGGACACGGATGCGGTGGAGCAGTTGCGAGCGTATAGCCTGAGTGCTGCCTCGGCATCGGCAGTCGTGGACGGCGCGTGGGGGAATTACTGGTGGAGCGACATGGAGAGGCCCGCTGAGGTGTTCAGCGGCATCCTGGCCTCCAAGCAGACCTCCTTGGTAGCAGGGGATGAGGGGAGATGATGGTGGCGTGAGTCAGATGATGAATGTTGGTGGCACGGCCGTCGCGCCTTTACGCGAAATAAAATAAATTGTACACTAATAATGCAATCATCCATGGCCGCAGTCAGCGGAGCGTTTTCAACCGCATCGCACCAGTCGACACCCTTCCACGCCTCTTCCAATTATTCATATTCCTGAACCCCAGGCATGCGTACTCAGATCGTTTCGTGTACCGTCTCCATCAACGAACACAACAGCCCGCGGCCTCCTCTTTGCGAGGCGGTGTTTCCCGATCCCGTATCATGCGGCGCTCCTCGGCCAGAACCATGCGATGGCCACACCTGCACGCAGCGCAGGGCAGCAGTGCGGTGAGACATTTACAATACAATTAGTTTTGGGGCCAACATCTGTGCGATGGCATCCCGCCAGCACATATAATCACGGAATCAATGTTGTGTGTGGTAATATAATTTCCATGAGCATCATCATAGAATGTTGCGGCTTATTATCTAACCATGCAGAAAAGCCATCAGCGCTATCTGGCAACAACAGACGAAACCGCGCGAATCCAAAACTGCGTTTCTGTGCATTTGAATCATTTGTCGTGGAGGCACACACATTGGTGCATGGCATTGGGGGGAATTAATAGGCTAGCACACCTATGACAGCCACGATCGAGCCAATCCAATCGCCTGCAATCAGATGGTCGAATCGACGTAACGGGCGTGTCAGAGCAGCCAAGGTGTGAGGAGAAACAATAAGTTCAGTCACTGAGGGTGATGGTGGGAGGGGCGGTGTTGACCTGCATCCATCCTCATCCCATCCACCAGCCAGCCCCAAAGATAGCTCAACACGATAAAGACGCCGCCATACACCTGACATCGCGTACGGTGCCGGCAAGGTTAGTCCGACTCCGGCTTCATAACTATACACATGTGCGTCAAAACAATATCCTTTGAACAAGGTTGACGGAAAAGAAGGCCTGGGAGACGGCCACGTTACATCGCAGGGTGCATACCAGCACGGGACGACATGTGTTTATCTACAGAATATTTGACAAGGGAGGTGAATGTAGTTCCATGCAATTATTCAGGGTGGCTGTGGAGCTCGTGAGCGCGGCCAACTCACAGCGTAGGTGCGGCCAAACTCGTCCACTGGCTGCCAGGTGGGGATGAAGCCGTAGAGCACCAGCACAAGGCTCCCTAGCAGGGCCCACCTATGAATAATGGCACAGAAGATGACGTAATGGAAAACATGCGGTGCGGTAGCGCAAATCAGATAATGCGGAGAACAGACGGACGCTCGGTTGAGTATCCTCACCCACTAACAGGATATATTGGGCACTTGTGCAAGAACACTGTAAATTTTACAACGCATTATTTGTATATCACGGCTAAATAAATCGTGATTGATTGACACAGTCTGTTTAACAATATTACTATCTGAGAGTTTTGTAAATAAATAATACATAGGCCTGCGCACCACGACGGCTTCCCTTCCCTCACGGCCTGCCACACCAGCCAGCCTCCGCCAATTTCGGCGAGAGCAGCAGCGAGGAAGAGCGCCAGCGAGACGGCTACTGTGGCGACGGACCAGCGGAGGGGGAGCTCCTCGGGGCGGGCGGCTTCTTCCGGCGAAGGGTCAGTCAGACGAGCGCCGCTGCTGATGGACAGCTCGACAGCTTCAGGGTACACGCCGCCTGCGTGCCACACTAGTGGCCCATTCATTCCGTTTATAACCCACGTTGGATGATGATCCTCGCGGAACAGGGGCACACTCTTATCGCACCGTGTTCCGTTGCGTCGTCGTTGAGCATCTCGTGCGAATGGTCTCAGCGAACCGCCGCACCCGAATAAAAAGTGATACAGCGTCAGCTCAATGGCTACATGTGCACTGTCCACTGCCCAGCACAAGTCACTCACGCCCACGCCCTGATTCAACAGGAAATCCAATTCGATGCCGATATTACCGGGGTATTCCCGGTCTTCGTAACATTCGGGGGTCGGCGGTCAGTTATTGATGGTCGAGATCGTTAGTTGATTGGCGAGGTTTTTACTTTTGCACCGGCAGTGCTGCCTTAAGCACTTGCCCAGCCGGCCACACTCCTGACAGTTTCTAATGTCCAGTTGCCGTCTAACATAGCTTCAATGACGCAACGCAACACTAAAGCCAGCGACAGGGCTTGTGGGGGGCCACCGGGGACTCGAGGAGTCTGATGGATGACTTCGCGATGTCCACGAATCGTTGTACGGGTACTATCTTCGTGCGGGTAATACAGTAGTACTTTACATTTCGCGCAAATTTACTATGAGTCAATATTTATGAAACTCGCCTTACTTTAGCATGGGGTTTTCAGGGTTTTATGGGGTTTATGGGCCGCAAGCGTCCCTGTGCTTCCTCGAGCGACGCGTGAGGCGCTCTTTGTCGCTTCCGTGTGTTGCATATTCATAAGCGTTGCCTTGGAGTTTCCTTTGTTTAATCTGCTAGGTATGTGCACAATGAAGTGCTTCCCTTTGCCGTGCTTTGGGTTCCGTGATCATGTTGTCACTCTTGCCCTTTTGGTTTCCTCCCTTTTTCCATGTCCAATTTCATATATTGCTTTTTATATTGAAATTGAAATTGAAATTGTTTACAACATGTACCGTATGCGCCGGTTTTTCACCAAAAGCCGGATGCGTCGGCTGCTGTCTCTGGGCCCTCCCAACTATGCCATACAGGGAACTTACAAGTCAGGGCTAGACCGTTAACCACCTAATCCAACCTCTCCAAGGGTGTTCGGGGGTTTTACTCCCCCCCGGGGAGGGTGCAATTAGAGGCGAAGGTTGTGTGCAGTCAGGGTCGTGCGAGGGGGCAATGTGCGGATGCGCGGCGGGAGGTCGTGCGGGACTTGATGCGGTATATGCGTAGGAGGTGATGCAGCCATTGGACAGTATGCGTATGGAGTTGTGCAAGAATGCGAGATGTGTCGAGATGTGCTTTGGAGACGAGTTTATCTGGAGGGTCGGTGCGGGCGGTGAGAAGGGAGGTGAGACTCGTGATGGTGGAGGAGTGCGGTGTACCTGTGCGGCTCATGACTATGGGGAGGATGTCGACCACTGTGCCTGGCCAGTGGTTTCTGATGGCGTTCGCAAGGGGTGTGTATTTGTCACGTATGAGGTCGGCTGTGTGGGAGAGGTTGTTGTCTGTGCAGTACTTCCATTCCCCTATCTGAATCTTTTTTATGGACGCGTAGCGACGGCGACCGTTGGAGTGACCAACGAATCGGGGTTCGAGGATGCGGATGAAGTCAGGTTTGTGTGCAGGGGGACGAAGCAGGGGGGGGAGAATCTCAGGGGGGAGGACGGCGGGGCATGAGGTGAGGGAGTCAGGCGAGAGACCTTCGTCAGCAGCAACAAGTCGGGTGGGCATGTGGGTGGGGTGAGGTGGGTGGCAGTCAAGTGGAGTGAGGGCAGGGGTGGGGGAAGCAAACGATTTTATGGGTTTGTTACCGAAGTCTGCGGTGATGGTTTCCCAACGTCCTCCGTTGTGGCGTTCCAGTAGGGAGAGTAGGAGTTGCAGAGCGCTGTTGTGTCGGTCCTGTCTTAGACCAGACATAGAGGGGCAGTTACCGGCCATGTGGCCGTTGCTGATGAATTGACCACATAGGGGGCAGCGCAGGGTGGGGTTGTGAGTAAGTAGGCGGGTGTTGTGGACGCCCCACATGAATTCTTGTTTGTGTGTGAACTGGATATTTGTGAGGGTTGAGTGTTTTTTGTGGTAAGAAAAATCGGCGCCGTCCTTCGCGGCGCGGGCGAGGAGGGCTCCGTGTTTGGTTGTTTGCGAGAGAGGAGTGTGTGTGTGTTTTGTGCTGTAGGTGTGTG
>JAPMLY010002495.1:0-50414 GCA_026401115.1 Tetraselmis chui
CCTAAACCCTAAACCCTAAACCCTAAACCCTAAACCCTAAACCCTAAACCCTAAACCCTAAACCCTAAACCCTAAACCCTAAACCCTAAACCCTAAACCCTAAACCCTAAACCCTAAACCCTAAACCCTAAACCCTAAACCCTAAACCCTAAACCCTAAACCCTAAACCCTAAACCCTAAAACCCTAAACCCTAAAACCCTAAACCCTAAACCCTAAACCCTAAAACCCTAAACCCTAAACCCTAAAAACCCTAAACCTAAAAACCCTAAACCCTAAAAACCCTAAAACCCTAAAACCAAAACCCTACAAAAAACCCTAAACCCTAAAACCCTAAAACCCTAAACCCTAAAAAACCCTAAAACCCTGAAAACCCTAAAACCCGCTGGCGAGACCCCACCTCCGAAGCCATGGACTGCCTCCATCTTCCCGACAACCGCTGGACAGCAGAGACCAACTAGTGCAACCCACCTTGGACGCTACTCCCAAACCTCGTCTAGAAGTTACGCCAATCCGGGGCCGAAGCAACAGTCATCGCGCCTTACTGGCCCGCCAAACAGTGGTACCAACTACTAAGCGAACTTTCCGACGAACAGATCATGTACCCCCCTCCCGATATTTATTCTTTCCAGGCAAGCGCGGAGCGTACAAGGGCGTCGGAACGCCCGGCTGGAGCGTCACGGCTTTCCACGTACCGCCCCGGCTTGGCTCTACCGAACACGTGGTACACTCCACCCAACACCGACCACCCGGAAGTCCTTGACAAGACCGCGGCACGACCGGATATCCGCGGACAACGACTACCAAGCCGCACCCGTAAAATACCAACTCGTCGAACCTGCGGCCCACGCACCGTGGCACGCCTCGATGCGCAACCATGTCGGCACACTCGTCGGAACGGACGATTTGGGCGACCTCGTGCTCGACCTACTCACCGGCTCCCTCGCCCCCACCACCTACAACAACTATGGCATCGGTATGCGCCGTTTTACTGTTTTCTGCAACGAGGAAGGAATCACCCCCCTCGAGGCGACCGCGGCCGACATGCTTCGATTTACAGCTTGGCTCGCCCGAGCCGGAACCATCGCAGCAAACAGCCTCCAATCCTACTTCTCGGCCATTAACAAGTTCTTTCGCGACCACCTGAAGGAGCCAGTGGCGCTGGGACCCCTTCTAGCGGACGCACGTCGGGGGCTCGCCATACATCAGCAGCCCATCACCGCCCCCGACATTCGCGTACCGCTCCCAGCCCCCATCGTACAACATATACTACTCTTCACCCATCGACACTACCGCGCGCTAACATGGCAGCCGGACAACCTCGTACATATCAAGACTTTCCGCGCGATGCTCGCAGTCTGCACCAACTACTGCTATTTTTGCCGCGCGGAAACCGACGTACGTTGCCACATGGACGACATCGCGGTCGACCGAACGGGCGGTAACATACTGTTATTTGTACGGAAAGCAAAGGGAGACCAGCGTAGGACCGCGGCCGAAAAACCGCTCCTACAACTCCCTATTAATGCAGTGCCACTACTTGCGGACCTCCTGGAGGCGTTTACCGCTGGACGCACCATGTACTGCAACATCCTCGGCACTGGATCCAGACCAACTGCTTTTTGGGCCGCCACGCCCGAGGACCAGCCACACACGTGGACGGCCGGTACCATCACCGAGTGGATTCGTGAGGCCTGCAACACCATCGGCGCTGCACCCCCCACGCAATTCAAGTGGACATCGCATAGCCTACGGAAAGGCGCGGCGTCCGCAGCCGCATGCATCGGCGCACCCCTTACCAAAATCCGCTACATGTGTGGTTGGTCGAAAACCAGCGACGTCGTCACTGGCAAGTACATCGACCCCACCATGAGCGAAACCCCGGCGGCGTGGCTATTCTTCGGCTAGCTAGTCGCAAAACCCCCGGATTAGTAGCCTTTGCAGACCTTCGGTCTATATCAATGGCATAATCTGACTCCCAGTCGCTAAATTCTTATATTGGTAAAATATTGGGGTTTAACGGTTAGCAAACGTACCATGTTGAGTCCGCCTAAGGCAACGCGCGGAGACAAAGCGTCACACGCGCAGTAAATTGTCCGCGGCGGACGCCCACCTGGTTTACCTATAAAGCAGCTCCTCTAGCTGGTAGCAGCCACCTTCTGCTGCCTTTGCGCTCGCCCATTCGGCTCGCGCAACCCACCCACCCTTCCCTGATCAAGCGCTGAATAGAAATAACACCTCTGAATAGGTGTTTTAGTGCCTGTTTATCCAGAATGTAAGCAAGCTGTCATCTTTGGCATAATCTGACTCCCAGTCGCTGATGATGCTCTCGAATGCGCCGCCGTAGTCGTAGGTCCGTGCGCAATTTGCCGGCGCGAATAATAACGACGATGATGATAGAGACCTATGCCGTTATGTGTTCGTGCTCATTCCATCACATTCTTTTTTCCAACAACCTCAGGCGCCGCCCAGCCAGCCAGAACAAAACAGCGCCTCTGGAACTGCGAAGTGGCGACACTCAATGGCGCTAAACCCTTTTGCCAAGGAGTTTGTTCCTGACGTTGAGTCGAAAGTTAGTGGCCTGAAGCTCGCTGAAACCGGTGACGGCGTTTCTTGCGGCGGTGCCGCAACTGGTGGAGGGAACCAACAACGAACGGTTTCTGGAGTCCCTTGCGAAACGCCGCGACATTGCCATGTCAGTGTAGGACGCAGCAGGGACCCGGCTCTAAATTTTAGCAATAGAACTACGCCCCCGGACGGCCCCACTTCTGGCAACTCATCGCCGACAGCTGAGCGAGAGACCGAGGATGAACTGCAGTTTGAAGACGTGTTCGGGTCTCCTGCGGGGAAGACGGTGTGTTGTGTCTCTTTTATTTTAAATACGCCTGTGTCCTATAGCGCCGTTTATGCTGGAATAGCAGTACCTCCAAGTCTGTCGCCAAACCCATTTACTGTCTCCAACAACTGGTTGTCACTATTATTCTGTTGCTATGTCTCAATAGAAGCTGCAGGAAGAGCGCGATGCGCATCGGGGACTCCACACAGTTTTCCCGCCAAACGGGTATCTGGGTTCGCCAAGTTTCGCAGGGCTGGAGTCTGAGGGTAATATCATAGAGACTGCCGATTCCGGTGGATACATCAACAATGCGGACGACATTCAAGACATAAGAGATGCCATTTCTGTCCCGGAGGCTGATATCCAAGATGGCGAGCAAGATGTGGTGCCGCGGCAGGCGGGTATACCTGAGCACCATGCGGACCTGGATGATGTTGAGGCTGAGGCGATCCAGGGCAGCTTGGCAGCGCAGGGAACCGTATTCCCGGACGGTCTGCATCAGAAAGTGGACGAGTCATGCTCGACCAGCTGGAAGCTTTCCCCTCAAGATTTCGAAATGCAGAATGTGATTGGACAAGGGGCGTTCGGCAAGGTATGGATATGGGCGCCTGTCTACACCAGGCAGTTCTGCCACAATTATTTGATGTTGTATAGTCTTACACATACGCCGGTGATCAGGTATCCAATGCCCCCCTGTTGCTTGCCACGTGTTGCTGACAACTCCCTTGCTGATCCAGGTGTTCTTAGTCACGAAGCGAGATACTGGGGAAGTCTTCGCCATGAAAGTCATGCGTAAGGTATGGGTAGTATGTATTTCTCGCGTGTCGCAGAGGGCTATTGTAGGAAACTCGACCATGGGTGCGTGTTCACTTATTTTGACTGCATGTTGCAGGATAAAATACTGGAGAAGGACCACGGCGAATACATTAGAGCGGAGAGGGAAGTCTTGACGGCTGTGGTGCACCCATACATTGTGACACTCCAATATTCCTTCCAGACGTCCTCCAAAATCTATTTGCTTTTGGATTTTATCAATGGCGGGCATCTATTTTTTCAGCTTTTCCGGGAGGTATGCCATATTTTCTGACTGACTATGGGTAATCCTGGAGTAACTTTCTCAGAATCTGGACTAGCACCGCTCCACTTGATCCGTAGGGAATTTCACTCTCCTTTGATCGCCAGGGAATATTCAGCGAGGACCTTGCCAGGCTTTACACTGCTGAGATTGTTTTAGCGATTTCCCACTTGCATAAGTGCGGATTTGTTCATAGAGACCTCAAGCCGGAAAATATTCTCCTCGACAGTGATGGCCATGTTAAAGTTACGGTAAGTGTTTTTAGGCGCGTATTTTGGGCACTTCTTATCCGGTGAGGCAGTTTGAATGATACAACCACTTCAATGGAGGTGCAATGCTAAGTCGAAGGAATTTGAAACTCCAGGATTTCGGGCTCTCGAAAAAGAATATTGATGACGAAACACGGACTAATAGCTTCATCGGGACAATGGAGTACATGGCACCAGAAATTGTGTCTGGGAGTGGTCATGGGAAGAGTGTTGACTGGTAACACAGAAGTTTTCCTTTCCACAATCCCATATACATTTCCTGACGTGTGCGTAACTGTGGGACATATTTGCACACACATTTCCATAAGCAACTTCAGCCGAAATTGTTTTTCGTTGGCCCTGCTGTGACAGGTGGAGTGTAGGAATTCTGCTCTACGAGATGCTGACTGGAGTGCCACCATTTCGTGCCAAGAGCCCATCTGTTCTAAAAAAGCAAATTACCGGTGGCAAAATCAAGTATCCCAGTGAGCTCCTGCTCCTGTTTTTATTCAATGGCTTTAATTTTAGGATTTTAATCTATCCTGGTGTTGATGTATTCGCACCCTCCCTGCCTGCTCGTTTTTCCAGCGTACTTGAGTGCAGAAGCTTTGAGTATATTGAAGGCGCTTCTGACACGCGACGTGAAAAAGCGCCTTGGCTACGGGCAACATGGCTCAGAGGATGTCATGAAGCACCACTTTTTCAAGACCATTCATTGGAAGAGGCTGCTAAATCGTGATGTAATATCTCCATTTCGCCCAAACGTGTCAAGTAGTCGCAGCATTGGTGAGTGATAACTACTGCCTGTTTGTTAAAACCGTGCCAACATATTCTCATCCGCCTGTTATTTTGTAGCAACACCAAGCCCATCTCAAACGCTCGATTCTCCGTCTTCCATGGCCTTGATATCTGCTTGTGTGTTGATGCAGAGAATTTCGATAAGATTTGGACAGATCTTCCTCCAGAGGACTCACCCTGCGCCACCCCCGATCACCCCCTTCTTCTGGAGACGTTCAAAGATTTTTCGTACCATGGACCAAACAGCCACATCCTTGAAGCTGTGCGTTCCCATTATCCTTGCTTCAATGTGTTGGAGACGCGCGTTGTTTATTCAACCCGATATGACTGATTTTGGCTTTATCATGCAACAGGTGAAGGCCCCTCAAGATAATAGCTAGCGTGGTTGGTCATCAAGTAATCTTGATGAATAGGGGGGCGATGGGGAATTATTTTCACTACTAATCCCGCACGTACTGTAGCCTACTCATTTCGAAACACAGTTGTCGTTTTTAGAGACTTCATTATGCGTTCTTATACGTTCCCGGACCCCCCCCCCCCCCCCCCCCCCCCCGAAGTTTATTTCTTTGTCTTCGGTTCATGCTTCGCTGAATTTTGTTGAGCCTTTGCTGAAATGAATTTTGTTCAGCTATTCAGCCCTCTTCTGGACTAAGCTGAATTCAATCTTTTAGCCCGAAAGTCAGCTTGGAGTCCCTTGGACATGCCTTTTAGAGGCTGAACTTATGCAGATGCATGGAGCAGGAGTCTATGGGTACATATCTACACTGAAAAGTAGGAACATATGATGAGCATGAGCAAAATCCGTAAAGCGGGGTTTTTGTCATACGAACATGTCGCGCAATATTCACGTAGAGGACACTTGTTATAGCAATTTTTTTCACAAGTATACCTAGCAACTATAGAACTCAAGCCGATATCCCAATTAGAAAAAAGTACACGGCTCGTGGGAACACGGCTCGGCCGGTACACGGCTCGCGGGAAAAAAAAACACGAGCCGTGTTTCTCGCGCTTTATGGTATTCCAATATTAGGCCGGTACACGGCTCGGACCGCAGTACATACGGACTGTGTATCGAGCTTCTTATCCTACGGCCTTATCTGCGCAGTAATCGCGCCCGCACAGACTCTCTCACCAACACCTACCCGCGCCCGTTCCACGATGCTAAATCCGAGGCGCATCACGCTTGTATGGGCCGTGGCCTTGCTTTTCGGCTTGGCAGCACTCGTTAATGCCGTTCCGCCCGCGCCAGAGGAGGTGATGGGTACTGACCCCTCCGCCGGGAGCGCAGCCTCAGCGTACTGGTGCATGTCAACACACACGCACGGCTACACACACACACACACACACGCGCGCGCGCGCGCATACATACGCACACGGTCACACACGCGATCACACACACGCACGCACAAGGTCACAGCGTACACGCGCACGCACCCTCACACAGACATAGTATAGACACATGGCCAGACCCGCATAGATATGTAAGTGGATACATGCAATTTCCCGGCGTACAATGGCGTAACCCGTCGGACCGGAAATAGGCTGCCGTCTAGCTGTGCTTAACAATTTACATCATGTAATTGTGTTAGAACTGGCATTGCATTACCTAGTGCTTATGTACAAGGTAGCTAGTCCTTATCTTAGTACTTAGTGTTGTACTAATAGCGGTACTCTATTTCCCCGTTAGTGGCGGTCGGCCGGCCCTGCCGGTGCCTTTGCCGGCCGCCATCACTCTCTTCTCACTTCCTTTGTCCCCACTGTTGGCCCCCTAGCGGGGCCGGCTAGACATCCCGTGTAACCATAACTTCCAAACTCCAACAGGTTATGGGCCCTCTACAACGTTACCCGGGATAGTCTAACCTCCGAAATACGGCAGCCCCAAGTAGGAGAAGAGCGTGCAACCTAGATACTCGCTCTGAAGTCAACACCGACGCTAGCCGCCCAAGGTCCCCCGTGGCCGCCCTAGGCTAGCAGTACCGCCTCCGCCACCCAAGGAGAAGAGCGTGCAACCCGGATATAAGGCTAGGGATCACCTGGATTTTTTCGATGTTGATGGTAGTGATGGTACGGCTTCTCGATGTTGATGACAATGATAGTTCAAATTTTCGAGGTTGATGACAATGATAATACAATTTTCGATAATTGTCATCGTGATATTTATTGCAATCGATGACCGATGAGGACTCGCACAGACATGCAATATATTTATGGCCGCGATATGAAAAGGGAAATGTATCGCCGGTCGATATTTTGGTTACATGAATTAATGCTATCAACGATTAGTATCGACATCGACATTGCTGTCGACCCAAGCTATCATCATCAACATCAGCATGCTCGATGTCGCCATTTTTTGCATTCCCATCAATGTTATCGAGTTTACACGAATATTTTTCGGCATCACAAAGTACTACAAATCTTGCAAAGTTTAGTAGTACGTGTCCCATACAATCTATCCCATACAACTTAGCAAACCCTCAATTCCCACACCCCACTCTTCCCAATGCGAACGTGCTCAAGCATTTCGCATTGGGGTATCGGTAGAGCGCCATGCCCTCGCTCGCATGACGCAAGAAGGCAGATAGTGGGGTGCGGTCCTATCATCGGGACCAACGTGAAAGATGTGAAACATGTTAGAATGATGCTGAAATGAGGGAAGTTGTTACAAGACTGCTCTAGCAGTTCCCACCCATTGGATTCGGGTGACTATTAATTTCTATCCCGTTATGTAAAGACACCAACCTTGTATCTAACTAACTTCTATGTGCACTTCTTGTCGTCTTTGCGCTTCCGATCACATCTCGAGGTAGTGTCGTGGTACCAGGCATGCAGCAAAATACATTAATATCGAAATCAGTATAACACATTATGCAACAAAGAACAAATAACAGTCATCACGACACACAACATTTGATCAATTAGCTGAATTCATTTTACCTTATGTATTTTTATAAACCATCAGTGTGTGTTGCAGTGTTTCATCCATCATGGACTTCTTCAAGTCATTGTGCATACGACCAGCAGCGGAAAACAACCTTTCTGGTCCAGCAGATGAAGCAGGTAAAGCCAAAAATTGGCGAGCCATAAGAGATAAATGGGGAAGCTGGCCTTCATGTGCTGCCCACCAGGTTAAGATGCAAGTCTCCGCTCCAGACGGTGTCATTGACCTGGCTTGAGGCAGAGACAAGTACCTATCCACCTCACAGAGCGAAGGGACATTGTGATCTTGCTCAGCGCTTTGGAAGAACATGTATGGGCGCATAGAACCCTCTTCACCACTGTCCTCGATGCACAACTTCTTACACGCTCGCTCCTCGTCTAGACTCAGCCATGAATTTGCTGTGACCTCCGACGCGTTCTCACTCTCTGCAACAGGCTCTCGCCCTACAACCTCGGCACGTGCTTTTGCCGCAGGGGACCAATCCGACTGATAGGCACCCCTTAGCCACGTCTGCCCTTGGATGCGCATATGATCTGTTGCCCCGAGGAAAGAGAAGGTCTTATTCCTGAACAAGCAGAGACATAAAATCAGGTAGAACTAGGTTGTAGAACGATTATAATAGGCACATCGCACTTGTTCATGGTACATGCCATATGTATTTTGGGTTGAAGGTTTTCACCTCGGGTCCAACAATGTGCTTATGACAAGATCCTCAGTATGTCCAACACGCTCTTTGTCCACAAAACGCCGCTTCAACTCCTTCCGGAGCTGTTGTTGCACTTCCTTGGCAATCGGTCCCAAGTCTTCCCCCTGCAAGAGAATTAATGGGCAAGAGATTGATAATAATCCTATAAACAACTATGTCATCTAACTACAATGACATTGGTGACATGCCTACGACCTTTCGCATTGTCTCTACTCCTTCCTCACCGTCGACGACCTTCAGAGGCCGCTCGGGGTCGAGGAAGGCGAGCATCTTGAAAATCATGGGAATGACAGGCGAAATTGACGGCCTAGATGTCTGCTCCATCAACGAGATGAACATGGAGAACGGCTGCATCACAGCAGACTACATGATATGAATTTTTTTAAATGAGTTAGTTGTTAGGGATGTATACGAGAACAGAATATACATAAATGTGTGCACTTATTACGACACTTACCAGCTCTTCAACATTTGCCCAATCATCGTCATCAAGCATGTGGTCGCCGTACTTTGACCCATCAGGGTTCTCACATGCGTCCTCCACCGGGTTGGTATCGTATGCCTTCAATATCACCTTGTACTTCACGACCCAGTCCAACATGAAGATGACACCAGCCCATCTTGTCTCAGCACCGGCTGGAGGCTTGGTGACATTGGCTCCACTCATCAATGAAGACCCCAAGTCTAAGAGGTGGTTCCAACCCTATCAACGCACAGTCATACATCAATTACAAATGCACAATACCCATAGCATTTGCAGTAGTGTAAAAGCTTTACCTTGATTGAGCGATGGAAGTGTGCGACGATGCCCTTGATGGAGTTCACAAGAGCCATCGCTTCATTCACTCGTGAGACAGTTGCCTTCAAAGTAGTTTGTGCCATGTGGCACACACATCTGGCTCCTTCAAAAATCTCCCAGGCCTTGAGCATATTACTCCCCTCGTTTGGCGTGCAGCCATGAACGTGATAGCTGACATGCTCAGGTGCGGATGCAACCCCACACTCCACCTGGATCACAATAATCAGAAGTTCAGCGTACACTCCACGCATAGCAAAGACCCTAAAGTCAATGAAAGTATTCATTATGAGTAGCGAGCTCACCAACCCCGACACTGTTTCACGTTGGATAGTATCGCCGTTGTGAGGCATCTTTGAGAAGGGGCATGCATGTAGAAGCACTTCCTTCCACGTACATGTCCTCGTTATCATATACCCCGTAATAGCCAGAATGGCAATACCATTCTCAGACCAAATGTCGCCGGAGATTGAAAGATCAAGGCAATCTTCGTGGACATATTGGTGAATGTCGGCCGCCACTTGCTTCAGTGCAGCGCTAGACAAGAAGAGGAGGCTATCCATCACCCCTTTGTGGCACGGAGGTATGTACCTGCGGGCAAAATACAATAAGAAACGAAATATGGTAAATGTAAATTCAGAGCAATGTTAACATAAGACACTTACTTGCCGCCCGTAAGTTGCATAATCCACTCTCGAAAATTCCTTTCCTCTCCATAGCTGAGCGGACGGGCACCCTTGCACAGCAAACGGGCAAATCCACGATCCATGGCCTTCTTGCGATCTCCATCCATTGGCTTAATAGAATACTGTCCGTCCGACGCAGAGGAAGGTAATCCGAGGCATGACAGCCCGATGGGAACCTTTTGACCCACAATACACATAATTATAAATCAATGTCGCTCAAAATATATTAGATGCAAAATGCTGCGGCTGGTACATACATTTGCCTCACAACTAATCATGCACCTTACCCTTGGATCGGCCTTAAGCTTCTTCACCACGGCGTCTTTGTGTTTGTACTGCAGGTGAGTGCGCAGGTTGGTCGTGTTGACGGCGGACACGAACTTTCCGCACATACGACATTTTGCCTTCATGCGGCCCTTGACGACCTTCTTGCGATGAAAGTGAGCCCAAACGTCGGAGATCACGGCCTTCGAGACGACGGCGACGATGTCGACGCCCGAATCCTCGTTAGCGTCGACGACGTCAGTCCCTCTATCACTAACGTCATCTCTTGCCTCGCCGACTCCCGCGGCTTTAGCAGCTCGGGCCTGCTCGAGATCCTGTCAATCGAAAGAATTCATAATAGCTACCATGCTACTATTCAGAATTCGGGATGCAACCATTGAGTCGATTGGTGTCGTCTAAAGAGATGATAGCGGGCGTTAATTCTAGAACACAAGAGGAAAGACGCTATTCGACTCGCAAACATCCACGATCCTAAAGTAAGTTATGCAACGATATTTTTCGGTCGCACTATGCTTTCACAAGCCTAAATTAAGAGGCAACGTCAAACGCTGTGTGTGCTGTGGATTGCAGCTTAAAAAAAAGTGAAAGAGCACTAGTACGAAACATTCATGGGCAGAAGTCTCCACACATCGGCCGATATTCCCAACAAACGAGAAGGTCGAAGAATGGGAAATTTACCTTGGCTTGTTGGGCAAGGGCGTCTTTGAAGTCCTTCAACATGGACAAGGCATTAGTCCCGCGGATATGCTTCTCGGGCTCCCATGTGCAGCCGGCCTTGAAGATTCCGCTCCATTTCACCTTGTACTGCGTCACTCCGCGCTCAAGGCGCGATGCCAAGATCTTCTCGACTTCATATGAATCTTGGGACTTCCAACCATCACCGAAATGTAAGGGAGTTCTCAACGGTCCATCAGCGGCGCCCACAGGCTTCAACTTCACAGTCTTGTCGGGGCCAGCATTAAAACGACTCCGCCGACTCGTTCGCTTCGGCGTGTTGTTAATCGGAGCGAGGGTTGTGTTGAAACTGACCGGTATTTCACGAGGCGCGTTACAAACATAATTTTTCTTTCGCAAGAAACGTGACGTCTTGTTCTGAAGCGTCGCGGCAATGTCTATACTTATTTGACGATAACGAGCTGTGGATTGTTCTTCCATTATCAAGAACTAGTACTGCATAGTACTAGTCACAAGTGGGTAGGCAATGTGGGTGACTTGGCTCCATGTAGAATCTAATTACGACACTGAATCCTAGAAGATATGCTTTATGACAGCCCCGCGTGTCCATGCGTTATCGTTGCTGTAAGATAATCATCGAGCATGTTGGCATCACAATGTTTGCGAAAATATACGTGCAATATACTACTGACTTTACGATATCTCATCAAATCATCAACGACAGATTGGAAAGAACTTGCAATGTACTAATAAAACGCAAACGGCGATAACGCACCTTGGATCGTCACTTTTTAACAATCAAAGATTGCATGATGCCATGTTGGCGGCATGAGCAAGCACGAACCTTATCCCCGTGTCTTTGATTACAGTTGTCACCAAACATGAATTTCCACGAATGGACGCATTGTTGGTGACAAATGAATTTCCTCTCTCCCATACTTTGTCGGTTCCATACTTTTAACAATCAAAGATTGCAAATTGCCTAGTTGGCGGCTTGACCAAGCGCAAACCCTTATCATGCCGACGATAGTTTTTGGTGTCGATTCTAACTTGCTGTACGAATAGACGCACGGAGTCGTTTTGCAATCGCACACTTAGCTGTCAATAAGAAGAACGTGGTCTGAGTAGTAGAGAAATGGCGCGAGGTGTAACACAGTAATGTGCATGTTCACCAATCATATTTCATTGAACAAATCAGAGTGTTGGATGATTGGAAAATTATGTTAATTATATGACGTATGGAAAGAAAACTAATATGTAAATGAACCAAATTTGGCATAAACAATAAATTGAACTGTGAAAGGATTATTAAAATTTCAGCAAGTAAGGAGTATCATCCGGCGCAAGCTGATAAAACAATGACAAACAATGCAAATGACGATGACGCGATAAGATATGCTAAATAAATATTGTTTTTCTCGTTTGAATACATATGTACGGGTATGGATTGTTATTGAATAATTAGAAACCACCATATGTATGCAAATTTTGGTACGTACACATTACATACATGGAACGAGAAAAGTTTCAGGTGTAAACAAAACATGTATGGGTACCCGCAACATTTTTTGACATTAAAAACGACAATATCTCATGTGGTTTACATACGCAAAACTAATGAATTTGACATCTCCTTTTAAATATATCGGGAATTATCGATATAGATGGCATTTATCGACAACACCTATCATGCAGCCATCAATGGTAAGGCCTTACCCATCACCACACCATCGATAGCACAATTACCGCCATCATCATTCCATCGACTTCAAGAGAGTGGATTATTGTCATCCTTGATACTCAAAAATAGAAATATTGCCATCCCCGATAATCGTTAATAGTCATCGTGTTGCCATCAATGGCACATGTGTCCATATCGATGGCACCATCTGATGGCAATATTTGCTTGATGGCAATAACATCGAAAAATCATCGATGGCTGATCCCTAGCCTTGAACTACCACAACCGACACCTGCCGCCCATGGTCACATATGGCCGCCCTAGGCTGGTTGTCTACACCACACTGCTCACAGCTCACCGATGCTATCGACCGGGTATGGTTTCAAATCAAATTCAAACCGATTCGCGAAAATTCGGCCCGCGCGTACTTTAAAGAGTAATGTTTTTGTCTTTTCCCGAGGCAACGCCGCAACGCTCATATGACAAAGCGAGGGTCTAACCTTGCCCACGGCGAAGGGGGGGGAGTCGATACGATAGCGCCCGACTATTTCTTTCGTGTGCCTACACCGTGTTGGCAACCGTGTTGGGCTATCCCCTTCCCCGCCGGTCGCTCTCATGCGATAGCTAATTCGCCCGTGGACGGTTTTCCCGCTACATGCCAGAATAGTACATTACGCAGTGCATTGTTACCATTTTGTTGTCGGCAACTCGCAGATAGCATCCCGTTCTTGTGAGCACCTGTAGCGTCACCTACCCGGCTTGAGATACCGCTACCCGAACAACGCCTACGACCAAGATGACTCCTTCCTTGAAGACAAGCAAGGGCGACGACAAGACCTAAGCTACCCTGAGTGTTAGAACTGGCATTGCATTACATAGTGCTTATGTACAAGGTAGCTAGTCCTTATCTTATCAACATTATCAACATCGTCAATCCAAGATATCAATACCATCAACATCGACGTTTAAAATATCATTACCATCATCATCGACAAAACTCACTTGATCCCTAGCCTTATCCACTTGGAGTCGAGATACGAAGGAACGGGGTCCCGGTGTATATAGCGACGAGTAACTGAGGGGGCAGTTCTTACCCATGGCGGTACACGATTGAGTACGCAATACATGTTGCAGCGGCGGATGCCGCGGCGCCCTCCGTCTTTGCCTTGGCATGGGCGGAGGGTTGCGTGCGTGCGCACATGCTTTGAGTGCAAGGAGCCGGTGCGGCTACTCGACTGCTTCCACAAGTGAACGGATTGGCTGTAATCATATTTCAATGTGTCCCCCGGGCGGAAAGGAGAAGCGGCGAGAGCGTTCCCGGAGTGTTGCGGTCAAGATAGGGTACCTTAGCGACAGCTGTTGCGACACTGTAGGGACATTTCAAATTCACAATTTTCAAAAAAATCAGGATTCATTATTGCGACATTACATGTACGTTTTCAAATTCATAAATTTCATAAAATTCATCGGGGCTCTGTCAAAGCCTTTTGGGCTGTAGAGCCGGTTTGTATATTTCGTAGGAAACCCCGCCTGCGGCGGGGTCGAAAACCCCCACGGCGAGGGGGGTCTAGGGGGCGCCCCCAAGAATTTTTTTTGCATTACAACATTAGTTTCTGCATTCTGCGTGTGTGTCTATGTGCGTGTGTGTGTGTGTGTGTGTGTGTGTGTGTGTGTGTGTGTAAGCGTGTGTGTGTGTGTGTGTGTTTGTGAGCACGCACGAGCGCAAATTGACTACACTTCACTGATCTTGGACTCTAACAAAGCGTTACACTCTCGCGCTGCCTAATATTTACAGCTGGTATTCAAGATGTTTTCTTCTTGAGTGAATGATGGTTTGCCGGTCGCTAGAGAAAGGTTGGACGTCATACTGTAAAATTCATACTTAACGGTTGTCTTTGCTGTTGGATTGCACTTCGCCGATTTCCCCCCCTTACAGAGTGGCGAAAGGAGGTGATGGACTGCGCAGTTGAGCCCGGGGCAGCTGAACAGTCAAAACCACATTTCTGCCGTCCAAACCCCCGTTTTCGGGGGTCCAAAAGGGGTCCCAGGGGGTCCGGGGGGGGAATCCAGGGGGTTCAAAACAAGATAACACCTGGTGCTTATCGTGCCTAATTTGTGAAGAGTTGTACACGTAGGCTGTATAGTGGTTGTAGAGGCCGTCTACACGCGGGTATTGCACCGATACCGACGTGGTGCCCTCCTTTCTTCCGCACTAAACTGTTGAGATGTGGACGAATTGCGATATTATAGGTACTAAGGGAGTAAAAGAGGGGGTGTCATACCCTGAGGCTAGCCCCGCCAACCCTCAACAGCCGACATGTTTTTGTCGCGAAAAAGAGAAAAAGGCGCGCCTTTGTCGGTGCAAAATTACGGCTGAAGAGGTCGTTTGCATACCGTCTACATGCCGTCGACCGTCGACATGCCACGAACAGGCGGAGCAAGTACTTGTACGGGAGGCGAGGTTGTTGTGGCCCACATGTTGTAGAGGGGTTGTAGAGGCCGTCTACATGCGGGATCTACACCGATACCGACGCGGCGATCTCCTTTCATGCACACTGAACTATTGAGATGTGGACGAATTATGATATTAGGAGTAAAAGAGGGAGGTGTCATACCCTTAGGCTAGCCCCGCCAACCCTCTACAGCCGACGTGTTTTTGACGCGAAAGCGAGAGAAAGGCGCGCCGGTATTGGTGCAAAATACCGGCTGAAGAGGTCGTCTACATGCCGTCAACATGAGTATAGGCCGTCAACTGGAGTAAAGCCCGTCTACAGGTGGTCGACATGGCGACCGTGCGAGTGGGCCGAGTGAGTGTGGCGGCTAGGGAGGGTGCAGCGAGTGAGTGCGGCGGCTAGGGAGGGTGCAGCGAGTGCGTGCGGGCCGGATTGGCGGTGGCCGGCGAGTGCACTAGCGGAGGCGAGTGAGGAGTATACGCCGGACTGGTGGTCACCAGCGAGTGCACCGGCGGGGGCCAGTGAGCAAGTGTGCGCCGGATTGGCGGTGGCCTACGTTTATACCAGCGGAGGCCAATGATAGAGTGCGCGCCGGATTGGTAGTGGCCAATGAGTGCGGCGGGCGGGGCCGAGGGGACAGCGATGGGTAGTCGGCCCGTGCAGCCCGAGAAGGCATCCGGCCGAGGCGCCCGTGCAGCCTCAACCCGAGCAGGGAGGAGACAGCCGGGGGACAAGAAAGGAACAGAAAATGATTTGTTACAAGATTAGCGCGGGGGACGCGCCATGACCAGATTAGTACACTTGGTGGTCCACTGTGGGGACATGAGAGATGCATAAATCTCATGATATGGATTCACTTGGCCGGGCAAGATCCCGGTACCAATCCGGCTCGCAGGAACGCGCAGACTATCTCGAGCGCAGGATATTAAAAATATAGTAATATATTGCAGAACGGAGACTGCTCTAGTAGGAGGGAGTTCCGGCGAGTGGGCGCGTAGGCGATTTTTGCAAGCGTCTACTAATCCAAAGATAACACGGTTGTTGTGAGGGGGCAAGCTTGAGTGTACACCACCGCAATCAAACAATAGGATCAACAACCTTTAGTTGTACATGATATTTCGTGTTGTTATGCTTATGTATGTGTAGCTGATGCAAGACACACACACGCACACACACTCACGCGCGCGCACGCGTGTGCGCATAGACACTCTTCTTCTACTTGTGTATCTATCGTTTCTATTTATTATTTTATGCTTCTACTGTTACATATGTTACTGTTGTTGTTGTTGTTGTTGTAGATGATGCACACATGCACACATGCACACACGCGCATGCACGCACACACACAAACACACACACGGCGAGAGAGAGATAGAGATAGAGTTGCATGCACACACACACACACACACACACACACACACACACACACACACACACACACACACACACACACGCACACACACACACACACACACACACACACACACACACACACACACACACACACACACACACACACACACACACACACACACACACAAAACACACGCAGAGACGCACACACACGCGCGCGCGCGTGTGCGGGCAGACACATTATATTTAGATGTGTAGCTATCGTTTTTATTTATTAGTTTATGCTTCTGCTTCAACATATGTTATTGTTGCTGCTATTGTTGCCGCACATAGAGACACACATACACTCTTCCCATAAAGTCCGTTACTAGCGGCACGTATGTAATTACCCGCCACGCACTGCCGCGATGGCCATGCAACTCGATTGGGGGGTAGAATAATGATTTTCGAACAGCACACCACGACGCGTTGTTCACTGACGTGAGCACCTTTACCGGCACGCCCCAATTATTGTGGGCACCCACGTTGGATTTTCGGCCCATATTTTGCGGGCCGAAATTCGTGCATGTGCATGTTATGCACGCCTCTATGCGTGGCTCGGCACACGTAGTGTCGCGACAAGCCGGGAGACTACTCGACACTGGGTTCTCAGCATGTTTGCACAATTGCACTTATATCCGCCGACTGTGTTGCGCCCGGCCGTCTACAAAGCGGCGACACCGAGAATGGCATGTCGTGTGCACTGGGTTTTCTTGCCACGTGCCCGGAAATACCACCAAGGAGCACGGGCTGGGGGCCTATTGGGCTTGAGGGGCAGTTGACTTGGAGTGTAAGCACCCTGGCGCGCGGATCGTTGGCCTGAGAAACTTGCGCATCGCCGGGCGTGAAAAACGGCGGGGAGCTTTCAAAGTACCCTAGCACGGGCCTTCATCTGGCCGGCGGCAAAGGGCACGGCACCATGCCATCATGGGGCATGAAAGGGGCAACGCCGTGAATAGAAGAAATATAGAGCGCTGATTGTTGAGCGTACTAGCGGAGCGGGTATGCGGGTACCACCTGTCTGGGGGTTGCTAGCCCCGCGCGAATGTGGCAGATTTTGAAACCCTAAAAGCTTTATTTGGCTGTACGAGGGCTTGGATGACATCGGACGGCGGATTTGACGCGAAAACCGGCCGGTAGGCGTAAATTAAGTTGAAAACTTATATTTACTTGGGGGAAGGGCTTCCACTTGCAACTTAGTTTGCTCGAATCGGACAGTGTACGGCGAAGTTAGGCTTTTTTAAGCCTCCCAAGCTGTGGGTTTCCGGCCCCGAGCCCACCCACGTCAAGCATATTAACGGCACATGCCATCACACCCACGTGCTCCCATGTTTGCGGACAACATGCTGGGATCATAAAAACCGCATGTTGTGTCGCCCATTTCGGGATTTTTCACGAGCCAAAGTGTGGCAAATCCGAATTCCGGGGCGCCCGAATCAGGGTATACCCCGAAATCGGGGTTGGGCCGCAAACCCTAATACGTCAGATCGTAGCCGTGACGGGCCCCATTTGTGCCCCGCTTCCCCCTTAGCCTCACCGTTAATACAAGTTTCGGCCCGCCTTTTCAACGAGCTAAAGTACAGCTAAACCCTAGAAACCCTACATGGTAAGCACCCGCCCTAGGCGAAAGGCCCTATTTCACTAGTAACGGACTTTATGGGAAGAGTGTACACACACGCGCGCGCGCGCAGCACACACACACACAAATACACACAAAGAGAGAGAGAGAGAGAGAGAGAGAGAGAGAGAGAGAGAGAGAGAGAGAGAGAGAGAGAGAGAGAGAGAGAGAGAGAGAGAGAGAGAGAGGGAGAGAGAGAGAGAGAGAGAGAGAGAGAGAGAGAGAGAGAGAGAGAGATAGACATACACCCCTCCCCCCCCACACACACACAGAAAACACACACGCACACGAGCAATATCGGGCTTTCGCAACAACGGTTGCTTAATGATTTGGCAATACTAAGGCGCGATCGTGCACATGAAAATGACTGTTTCCAATGCACAGTTCGCGCAGAAAGAAAACAATGTTGGAGTTTGGAAGTTATGGTTACACGAGATGTCTAGCCGGCCCCGCTAGGGGCCAAGCAGTGGGGACAAATAAAGTGAAAAGAGAGAGATGGCGGCCGGCAAAGGCACCGGCAGGGCTGGCCGACCGCCACTAACGGGGAAATAGAGTACCGCTATTACACAACGTAATCAAACCCCCGAAAAGCGTACGCGCTAAAAACATACGTTTTTTACGATTTCGGCGCTCCCGACGAGCGCTCCTGTCTAACCCCAACTACCATCCTATTGTACATGACTGAAGCCCCAAGAGGGGCGAGCACAGGTAGCTATCACTTTTCAAATCGCGGTTGTGATGAGAATATGTCCTAAGGCGTGCATATGAGGAAAGTGGTTGACGATTATGGTCCAAGGTTGTCGTCGAGAGGGTAGCGTCGATGGGTCGATAAGTGTGCGGAGATTGTTTTCCGGCGCTTGACTCACCAACTCACATCCCGTAAGAGCTTTTGTGCAGCACTGAAAGGCACGTTTACGGTTGCGCCGTGGCCATTTTACATGCATGAAGGGTATATTTAAGGGACTCCTTGGCTGTTTTTTCGCGGTTAAGCGTTCGACATTTGTCGTTATTGGAGTACAGGTCATCACAACATCGGGTGAAAACACACACACAGCCCCGCAGCCGCCGCACAACTGCAACAATGGCGTACCGTGCAACTGCAACAATGGCGTACCGCAAAGTCATTGCCAATGATACCCACAACAGCAGCTGGCAACAACAGCATGACGAACGGCAGCATAAAAAACAAAACATGGACAACAACAAAAACATGTGGAGCAACAAGGGTTGCGCCGTGCGGTCACAGACACAAGCAACATGAAAAAGTATAAGCGACAGCAACAACACCACCATCACCAAGTAAAACAACATCAACACTAACAGTAGCAACCAAAATAACAATGGCATTAACATCGGCATGCACCTTCAGTTGCAGCTATGTAATGCGACCAAATAAAAGGAGGTTCATGTGGATGCATTAACACATATGACAGGCAAGAAGAGAAAACCAGAAAACGCAATTGTTCAAAGTCTATGAACTGGTGTCTCTAGGCACCGAATGGGAAGCGTATGCCCATCGTTTCCTCCACCGTGCTATCTCTTCTATAATGTTGAGAGCTCGTCGCGCTGCTCGCTTGTCCCTTCAGCTTCGCGCCGGCTCACTCGGCGATTGAGAATCGGCTTGTGCAGCACACCCACATAATGGGCCCGTCGGCGCATAAACAACTACACTCTACGCCCCTAGCAGCCCCACACAGCCCAGTAACAATACATCTTCTGATTTCCCCCCCACGTCCTTGCGCGATTCGTATTAATGCAGCCACGCGTGGTTTGACTTCAGCCGTAAAATCAGCAATAAGCGGGAGGGCGGCAATACATGTCGTAGCACGTGGAGAGGCCCGTTGCCGTGCGACTCGACCTGTCAAAACCACAATTCGTGTCGTCAAAACGACTACCATACCGTGCCTTAAAGCAGCTCTCACGCGCCCTCAAGCGCCCCCGAGCTTGTCGTGCACCCTCTCGCCTTGGCATTTGCTGTTGGTGTCGGCGTGATCGCTCCGCCGCGAATATACCGCACAATCGCAGCCCACAGCGGCAACAGCGCAGCCCTAGCGGGCATAGACTTGACCGCGCGGCGAAAAATGAAATGTCACCCTCGACCGTGCACATACGGTACTCTGCTACCAATTCCTCCTCATATGGCGGTTAATGCTTAGCCAGCGCCGCGCCTGAAAGTGAAAGTGGTTTCAGCGGAAAGCAAATAGAAGCCCGCATTGTATGCATCACCGACCTGCGCGAAAACACATAATGTTACACTGTCCGACGCACACTTCACTCCGTTGGAAGCCGCACCCGACACGTGCCTCTCCCTTTACATGACTCTAGGGCGATGGGTGTAGGTTTGGACCAAGAAAACTGATATGAAGTGGGTATGTGAGGTCATGTGTCGACGGCGGTGAAATGCGCATCGACGCGTACAAAAAACGCGCGCTTTTAGGGGGTTTTACGACGCTGTGCACAGCGTAATCAAACCCCCGAAAAGCGTACGCGCTAAAAACATACAGTTTTAACGATTTCGGCGCTCCCGACGAGCACTTCCGTTTACCCCCAACCACCATCCTACTGTACATGACTAAATCCCTAAGGACGGCGAGCACAAGTAGCTATCACTTTTGAAATCGCGGCTGTGACGACAATATCTTGTAAGGCGCGCATTGGGGGGGAGTGGTTGACGATTAAGGTCTGAGGTTGTCGTCGACAATGAACTGTCGGTGGGTCGATCAGTGTGCAGAGACTTTTTTCCGGCACCTCACTCACCAACTCACATCCCGTAAGAGCTGAAGTGCAGCACCGAAAGGCACGTTTATGGTTGCGCCGTGGCCATTCTATACGCATGAAGGGTATATTCAAGGGACTCCCTGGCTGTTTTTCCGTTTCTCGCGACTAAATGCTCGATATTTGTTGCTCTTGGAGTGCAGGTCATCGCAACATCGGGTGTAGAATACACGCCGAGCCGCGCAGCCGCCGCACAACTTCCACAATGGCGTACCGTGAGAACTGCGCAGCGTGCGTGCTCGGACTTGCCAGCAACCAACAAATTCGGCAGGACACATGCACACAATGCGGAGAGTCAAACACGATGGGGGGAGAAGGTTTGTTGTCGGCTGATGACTTGAGGGCAGCGCTTACTGAAGTGCTTTTCGCACGATGTGGGAACGCCCGAGTGGAAGGATTAGCGAAAGCGACGCTAAGGAACATTCCCCCGCAGCTCGTGAGCAGCTATTGGGAGGAGCGGCGCCGTGGTACACGCCTTCCAAGAGCGACGAGGGTGTGTTATTGGACGTCTTCTCCCGAGGCAATACGGGACCTCATCAAGTTCCAAGACATGCCACCCCCCGCGCCCAAGAGCTCCACAACTCTGCAACGTCGGCGCATCGCGGCCCACGACTGTGCTCGTGTACTTCCTAGTGGCGACCTTGTTTCAATTGTTGGAACAATGCAGCTTGTCGGGGAACGTTCTCCTCTCAGTCTTGACAGTTCACGATACGTTAACAAGCTCGTTGTGACGTTTAACAAAGCCGTGGTGGGAGCAAAAGAGGGCTCGACCCTACGGATGCCCCGCGTTTTAAAGGACGAGAACCTGGACTTCAACAACAGGGCCGTGTGGCCGTGGCTACCGCTAGCAAACAGCATGGAGGCGTTGTGGAGACGAGAGCTGCAAGGTGTCGTTAATGACTTTATGCAAGATGCGTCTCAAGTGGTAGGTGCCTCGGCTGCTCTCGCATCTGCACTCCTGTGGGATTGCACGGCAAATATTCCGGCGCCACAGGGGATATGCACGGCACCGTATCGTAAAAGGGAACCCACCTCAGAACGCGGCCAGGGTACAGAATCTGAAGCGGCTAGCCGAGTTTTGGGAGGAGAAGGGACAAGAGTATCGCGAGGAGCATGACGCGCTCTTGCGACAACACCGGATCGAAGCGGGGGAGACGGACAACACTGCTTCATCGGAGACGGACAGCGGGTATACCTCAGGGTTTACCTTCGACTCCTCCGATATCAAGTGGATGCCTCACTTTAAGCCAGAATATAAAGCGTGCTTGCGGAAACAGGAGGCGATTAAGAGCATGACACAGAAGGAGGAACGCGAGGCGCGGGTTAGGCGCCGACAAAAGGAGCACGACCTGCGGGCCAAGCGGAAGCTTGTTTCGAAGTGGATGGGCGGCGATGACCATGATGAGGCGAGCACATCATGATGACACACTATGCACACACCATAATCATAATGAATATAGATAGCTGAACATGTAATTAAAGGTGAAAATCACGATGACGCTTTGCGCCCCTTCTGCATGCTTTTCAGTTATATGCATTGCCAAGTTAAGTAAGGGAGGGGGGAGGGCGGGAGGGGGTGATACAATTCACATGGGGAGCCTGCATAACATAAGGAGGCTCGATCTTCAATGCCTAGGCTGTATACTCGCTTTGCTTCAGCTTCAGCTTCTTCTTCGTCACTTCTGCCTTTATTGCTTGACGTCGCTTGATCGCCGCTGACTTTTCAGACGGCCTGTGGGGTAACGACCGCATTGCTGACTTGCTGCCACTGCCGCTTGTTGGCCCGTGTGCTGCCCTGTGGCGAGCAAGTTGCAGAGAACGGTTCATGTTTAGCCCCACCCTCGAAAGAGTAACATTTCCCTTCTGCGTTACGCGCTGCCGCTGCCTGTTGGTAGCCTTCCTGAAACCTTGCTTCGTCTCAATATTGCTGTGTTCCATCCCTTGCGCGCTGAACAGATTGAGGCTGCCATGCTCCTCCATCCACTCAGGGAAGTGAAAAGCAACCTGCAGGTAATAGAGAGTAATTAACAAACAAAGCGTAACTAAAAACATAATCATAATCATATGGAGTGTCTTCCAATGACATATACTGTGTCATGCAAACGAACTATGTGTGTGGCATGCAAATATAATCAACATGTTGCTCACCTGGTGCATGTATGGGATGACATCATGAGCTCCGGCTACACTGATGTACGCGTCGAAGAAGTTGTCTGCCGCTTCCTCTAGCGCTTTTGCTCCTGCCTTCTTCGCATCGGTGTCTTTGATGTCAGGCTCCGCACTCCATGCGTCCACCATCTCATCATACCGCTGCCACAAAAAGCGGGCACTCACAGCCTCTGGTGTCGATGGGTCAGGGAAGACGACGTTGAGCAGTCGTTGCCGCTGCTGCAACAAGGTCTCCAGCTCAGGGCCGTCAAAGTGGGGCATGCCCGCCTTCGTAGGTGTCTTCGCCTTCGACATGACCTTCACTTCCCGCCAAATGCCGGCCTCATCCATGATGTTCATCACTGATGTCGCCATCGAGGTCGTCGTGACGTTGCAGTGAATTGTATGCCACATGACCTGCGGGCAGATTTGTAGCCCTGCGTGCATGTTGTCCCCAATCTTGTCCAAAGTGGGCACGGACTGGTTGATTGGGGGGTGACCATGGCGCTGGCCAAAATGTGTCCGTTGATACGCCTGTCGAGCGGTTGCAGTGTCCGCTGGTGCATGTTGCAAATGTTTGCTGACCACCTCGGAGCAGCCCGGGCAGACGTATGGCTCAACGAGACCGAACTCTGCGCCAAAGACGTGAGCAAGCCTGTTCGACACGTCCACCGTTTTAGTGAATGGCAGCTCCATACCCTTGCGGCGGTAGTCTCCATTGGTTAGTGCCATATCCATTTTGTTCTGCGAGCAGATGTGGCAATGGTGGGTGCTTGATGGGCCTGCATGACCAGAGGAAGCGCCGAGGAATGCCGTGTCACCTCCCATAAGTTCCCTCACAGAGAAGGTGCGACCGTGCACCTCGATGCCACTCTCCACTATCGCATCCATCTGTTTGCGGATTCCTTTTGTCCTTTCCGAAAACTAATCGTACTTATCAGCGCCTTCGTAGATGCAGATTTTCACGCAGTTGTAGATGTTGTTGACCGCTTGCCCGGACAACACAAACCCCTCATCATCCTACCCTTCGACGATGGGCTTCAAAATGCACAAGACGGCCCCCTGGTTCTTGCGCTTGTAGGCAATGCTACCATCAGCTGTACAGCAACATCGGGGCGAAAAGGTCATTCTTTACAGTCTGCACAAATCATGCAATGAGTGTGCATGTTGATGTTATGGAAGGCAAAGATCGGTGTTGATGTGGATCAAATGTGTGTATGAAAAATATTATTAAAAAGGGAGTCATGGCTACACCTTGAAACTGGATTAGGAGGTCGCCTACAATGGTTAACTGTGCCTCTAACTGCTCCAGTGGAATGAGTTGCAATCGCTGGGTTAATGCAGCCCGCACATCAACCTGCGCCATCAGCCCATCCTCCGACACCACCATGCCAGCTGCATCGGCCACCTCCTTATCCGCCCTCGCTACCGATGACGGGCTCCACAAGGTCGCCATGTCTGTGCCATAAGGCAGCGTAAGGGGGTCGTACTCACTTGTTTCTGGGTTCCATACCCCTGAGATGGCATGCCTCATCGTCCCGTTCTTCCTCCAAGGCAGCTGGCACAACCACTTCCGAAACGAGCAAAGGTCTTTTGACCAATGCTCACGGATGAACGCGACGACCTTGCGCTCCACTTGCACCCCCACACCGCGCTGGTCGCATATACGCTCGAACACGTCCGGCTTCTCGTCGAAAAACTCGCTTAGGAGTTGGAGGACGGTGTTCCCCCCGCAACCCCCGTCGTAGCGTGCCTCCAAGAACCCCATTAGCTTTCCTTTTACCTCCCGCTTATACCAGCCCCGACGCGCGCCGCCGGTCACAAACGGCACCGTTATCAACTTCGTTAACGGGCGGACGGCAACACCACCTTTGATCGCCTTCCGTGTCTTAAGGATTGCCTTCCGCTGCGACTCGCTGTTAGACTTGCCACGACCCTCAGCCGGTCGAACAGTCCCGGCGACGCTGACCAACAGCTCCATCTGTTGCTGACGCTTGATGTTCGCCTTTTTCAAACCCGCAATCTCTCGCTGAGCAACTTCAAGCGCAGCCTCCAAGCTCTCCACCTGCTTTGCCGACAACAATCGTGCATTATCTTTGTCCTTTATTGCTGACCTTGCACGCTCGCGCTCCGCAGCCAACGACCATTTCGAGTCCTCGAGCTTGCGCTGCAGTCTTTCACTCGTTGGCTGTATTGCTGATGGTGATGCGCCGCCCGTACGACCCGCGAGAACGACCCCCGCGGCGGCTTCGGCCATTACCGCCCTAGCCTCGACAGATCTTTGTTTTATGAAGCGGTTCTGTCGACCTTGTACTCGCATAATACCCCCGCGTCCATGCTCTCCACTCATGGCTAGTTATCCCTAGCGAATGGTGTCGCAACTGCAAACACGCGCAATTGACAGTATTCTCAGCGAAAAAACCTCGGTGATGCTGTAACAAGGCGCTACGACGTTAGACCTACTAATCACACCTCACGACGCGTCTGCAACCCGCCGACTGACTCACCTGACACGTAATCGCCGCATGCATCCACTCGGGGGGGTAGGGTGTGAGGTTGGAGTAAAACAAACGACGCACTCTGCGTATGCGACGCGGTGATGGTGTCGGTGGGTTTGAATTCGCGCATCGGCGTACAAAAAACGCGCGCTTTTAGGGGGTTTGATTACGCTGTGGATAGTTTGGGATGCTGACATCGATAGCAATTTAAGCCGATATACTCGCCGATGTATCGATATTTGGGACGATATATCGATACATCAGGCTAAGATAATCACTATTTACCAATTGTTTTGATAATTGATGGCATTGATACTAGCACTACTGCCATCGTGTCGATGTCGATGTCGCAACCTATCACATCGATGGCACTATCACCACGTGATGATGATACTATCGACGATGCAAAAAAGACATCCTACCGTCACTAAAGACAGTAAAAAATATCCAAATATTACTTAAGTTCTACTAAACCACATAACGGGGATGGGTCGGTAGCTCGAATGAGCAACGACGATCGTCTTCGCTCTGGGCCTGGCCTCCCATCGAGCGCAAGACAGGTGGACAGGGCCGCTGGACAGCGTGTACCATTCACCTCTCCCCACCCGAGCCTAGCTCACAATGGTCAGTGAATCCGTAGCGACACCATACGGAACACACTCAAAGGCGCAGCTTCCAAGGATTTGTATTTCATCCCCCCGACAGCTATCGCGCCATCCACTTCGAATACCACACATGTACCCGTCAAAGTACTGCGACACACCAAAGAAACACACCGCTTACAAAAAGTCTCTTCCCCGGTAGGCGGCGCGCCACATCGCGCCCCTCCGAGCGTCCGGACATCCCTGTCCGCCGCCAACATCCACCAAACCCAGGTCCCATCGGGCATGGTCGCGTGCAGCCAACACGCGCAATACTCTCAAAAGTCTACTCGAAAATCCAATCTCGACTCCACTACTAACCTCCACCACTCGGAAACCAGCTCGACCGCTATGTCATCGACCCCTACCCCCCGCCCCCTCCCCCACCTACAGGCAGGCACTTCTGAGGGATCCCCCGCCGCATGGCCGCTTAACGGACCTCTACCACCCAAGGAACCAACTCGCAGGACACCCGCTGACCCCGTTTCTCACTGCCCCCCAACTCACCCACCCCCAACAAACTTTGGGCAGAGCTCTGGACCCCCTCCCTCTCAGTCGTGGACTCTAGACCCCCCTGGTCTTGACTCCCCCACGGTCAACCGTGGCCCTAGGACAGGCCGACGACTTTTCCACCCGTATGGTCGACTCGCTCCTCCTTACATGCCAGTACTCCACCACCCCCTCCCACCTTGCTCGATTCTGGATCCACGGCGTCTTCTTGCCGGATCCAGCCCACCCCGATCCGATCACATCGGCATGCTCGGTGGCCCGCCGCTGGCTCCTCGAACGCCTCCACGACCTCACTGATCTCCCCAACCGCATTAAAAATATAATTGGACGGGAACTCGCCCACCACACGAGATGGTCCGCGAACACCTCTCGTACACACCACCCCACCGCTCCGAAATGCGACGATACTACACCCCTACCAGTCGAGCTACGCACGGGCTTTCAAGAAATTCGCACCTCATGTATAGCGGTAGGCCTCATGTACCAACTGGCTTCACGCCAGCGTGAATTCAGTTCGGCCGGTCCAGTGCCCCCCTCCGCGACCTCCTCCCCTTCGATCCAGAATAAACTAAGTCAGCAGAAAATTCACTTTCTACGGGATGCCTCAGCTCCTGAAGTTTCAGGGCGAAGGGTGAAGATCCGCTCTCCCATGTTCTCCGGTATCACCGGATAGGAGGTAGTCGCTCTTCTGCAGGACCTCCTCACCTCCGACCTCGCGACCGCACTCACCTCGGCCGGATCAGCCCCCTCGACCCACCCCCAGTGCATACTCGACGATCTACTTGAGCAGGCTCAATTCACTCTCCAGATCGCAGACGCCCTCCAACCGCTGGACACCCCCGTCCCGATCGAGTCCGACCCATCCTCCTTCTGGGTAAATATCCTCCACCTGCCCAATAACCCCATTCATTCACAATCCGGCCATGTACCCCTTCACATATTTTCATATTCACCCTATGAAGCCGTACCCCCTAGCCATCACCTTCACACCAATACCCACACCCCCCCCCCCGTCACATGCCATGTTCCAGGCTCATCTTGGGCAGACACCTTCCTCACCACAGTCCTCATCCAATCCCGCCACTCACTCTCCCTTCCCTGCATCAACTCATACGGCACCATTCCCCCCACGCACTGGTTATACAGCCTCTTATCTCAAACAACCACTGAATATCTCACACAACACACTCCCACATCCGCCCCCCCCACCCAACACCCCCTTAGCCTCTACCACTACACAACCATGTCAAAATTCCCTGATGGCTCGTACTTTCGCTCACACCCCTCCACCTCCCCCACCATCACCACATGCATACAGATATCCCTCAGCACCGAAATGTATTGCATCCTCATCTCAACTAACGGCACCGTCACCATCCCCCTCACCCACACATACACCCACATAGGAGCACGCATACAATCCACCTGCACCCTCAACATCACCCCCCACCATTACTCCACCTTTGGTAGGGCCCGTCTCACGGACCCTATCTTCACCACCACCCCCTCTCCACCTCCCCTCACAATCACGAAACGAAACACCCTCCAACGCAACCCCCCCGCCCTCCTTCTCCAATGGTCCCGCCACCTCACGGACAACCACGTCACCAACCAGTGGCACCTGGAGCCCTCCGACTTCCACATGCAGGAGGACGACGACCTCCCCCTCGACCTCTCCTCCCTCCCCGACATCCAACTTTCTTCCACCACTCCGGCCACCACTCCCCCCAACACATGGCCCCCCCACCAACCCACTGTCTCCCACCCCGCCTCCACCCCTCCACCAACCCCCCAGCTCCCCCCACAGCCCCCCACCCACTACTACCCCTTCCCCCCTCCCCATCCCCACAGAAGACTCGTCCGAACCCACGGACTCCTCCTCCTCACCACCCCCCCCCCACCCCCACACACAACCCCCTCCCCTCTTCCCCACTCCCCTAGACTCCACACCTACCCCCACCCCCCCTCTTCCTCATCCCCTACACCCCACCCCCCCTCCTCCGCACCACCCTCACATGCGGACTCCCCTCCCCACCCTCGCCCCCCCACGGACCCCTCGCTCAAACCCGCGCCCTCTGCGGGCGTTACCAAGCCCACCCGCCCCTCCCGCAAGCAAACCTCCCCATCCCCCCCACCCCGCGCCCCCCCGCACCCCTCCCTCACAAACCACCACGACCTCACTACCCCCCCCACACCCCCGGGCCACACCCCCCCCCGGTCTTGGAAACCCCCCTCCCCCCCGCTGACCCCACCCACCTTTCCCTTCCACCCTACTCCCCTGGAGAAGAGGAACTCGACCTCGGCGACTCTGACGACCTGCTGGAGGAAGACTTAGAGGAAACCAATGGCACCCCACCAGCCACCACCGCCTCCCCCGGTCCCAACAACCCCCACAAGTCACCCCCGGCCGACACGGCCGATTGTAATCATTAGTCCCCCTAAGGACGGACCCGAGGCTAGACCCCACACCTCCCTCCCCGCCCCCCAACCAGACATCCGTAGACACACTGTAAATACCGCGTCTCACTTCACTCTCCCAACCCACTTTAACTCCCGCACATGCAGCTTAGCATTACATAACTACTTATTCGACCTCAACCTTGAATACGGCCTCCCCACCCCCATCGGCGGCCTCGATATCTCTGCTGTCCTCTCCTTCCAATGGGGAAACTATCAGGACCTCTCCAACCTATCGTCACTCGCTACCACAATAACTAAACTCCACTCCTCTCCCTCCGCCACGTACATTGTTATCACTAATAACGAGGTAGACAATCACCACCACAACTCCCAATACCCCAGCCTGTGGACTAACCTAGCCAACCGCGGCACCCCCCCCCCCCCCCGCCCGGGGACGCCTAACCACTCTCTCCCGGTCCTCACATGGCAACACTCTCACTTCGGCCTCCTACACCTCACTCACACCTCAGCCACATGGGTTGACTCTCTCCATCACTCTCCCCCGCCCGAACTCCTCACCCGCTCCCTCGCTCTTCTCTCAGACTGGAACTCCTCCCCCCCCCCGCATGTCGGCGCCCTCCGCCTGCTAAACCCTCCTCGGCAAACCGACTCAGACGGGGCATGGTCGTGCGGAACCCACGCCCTCCTTCACACCTACTTCATCGTAACAGCCCCCCCGGACCAACCATACATTCCCCCCCCCTTCGACCCCCGGAACACGGTCTACTCCCTACACACCCTCCTATGGAGCCACACCTTTCGCTCCGCCCCCCTCCCTCAGGGACGCTCACACCTTCTCGCCGCCCTCCACCCCCCCCCCACCATCCTCCACCCCTCAACTCCCACCCCCTCCCCACCCCTCCTCTCCTCCCTCCTCCCTTCCAACCACCACCCGTCGAACAGCCCCCCGACGACCCCCCCAACCCCACTCGCTCCATCCCCTCCCCCATCCTCCCACACCACACATCCCAACCACTACACCTCATCACCCGCAACACCCGCGGCCTCCACACCTCCATTATGGATGTTGAACACCTCTCCACCTCACACCGTCCGGACGTCCTCATCCTCACCGAAACAAACCACGACACCCACAAATCCCGCTGGCGCATAGCCCTCCCCCAATACCACCTCAAAAGCTCCCGACCTTGCTACTCACCTGTGCCCCTACCCAACGCAGGCGTTCTCTTCGCGGTCCGCAGAGCCTCATTCCAATCTGCCACTGTCCTAACCCCGCCCCCCCACCCCATCTACCGTATCGCCGGACTAAAAATCGTTCCCCATTCAGGCACCCCTTACCTCCTTATAGGTACTTATATGCCCCAACTCTCCACCCCCCAACAGACCCGCCTCTACGCAGAAGTTGCCGCTTGGGGCCTCCGCCTAGTTGACGACCACCCGCACCACCGCACCCTCTGGGGAGGGGACTTCCAAGCAACCACCAACACAGGTACAAGACACCATGCCTTCACCTCCCTACTCAAATCCCACCTCCTCCCCCTCCACGACCCCATCCCTACCTTTCCCCGCAGCGGGGGCTGCCTTGACCACTGGCTCACCACGCCCCCTTCACGTATCACCCTCCCACCTTCCACTTGCTCGATATTCCCCTCCCCCTCCCACTTTACTGACCACTCTGCAATCCACCTCGTCATTCCCGCCCCTTTCTCCCTCATGGCACACCCCCCCCCCCTCCCCATACCCACCCCCACACATATCACACGACGCACAAACTCAACTTTCGACTTCCCCTCACACCCGACCAAATAAAAGCGTACCAATCCAGCACCCCCGACCTCATCAACCAAACGGCTACCCTCCACGCAGAAATTCTCAACACCTCAAACACATAGGCCTCCCCCGACACCCTCGACACCCTTGCCTCACAATTCACTACACTCCTCTCCAAACACATGGACCACGCAGCCACAGTTTGGCCCCTCCTCCCCGCCAAAAAACCCTGCCCACCCCAAGCGTCCCTTGACCCTACTTGGCTCACAAAAAAAACACGCACTCAAATACTCAAACTCCGTAAATGCAGCAAAAACAACGGCCCCCTCCCCTTCGCCCAAGCCCTCTTAAACACAACTGATTATCTCTCCCTTGACGCCATCAAACAACAATGCCAGGCCCGTATACGCCTGCTCCTTCACGCCACCACCACGGATAAGACAAAGAAAATAAAAACTCGAGCCAATGCGGCCTACGACGCCTGCCCCAAACTCTCCCACCGCAGATTGAAAATTAAAAGCGGCCTCCTATCCCCCGCCGGCACCACCTCCACCCTCCACCGCATTACTAGACCCGATAAAACTACCGCATCCTCTCCCCCCGCCATCATTGACGTTGTACACTCTCACTTCGCCTCCGAACTCGGCCGCGCCACCCCACACGCCCTACCTACTCCCCCATGGGAACTCCCCGACAACCCCGATAACTTTACGTTCGAACCCCGCGGCGTCCCCTCTCTCACCCTTGCCGATATGATTACCCGCGACACTTTCGACAAAACCCTCAACTCCCTAGGCACCGGCAAAGCCCCCGGCCCCGACGGTATCCCCAATGAAATAATGAAATTCCTACCGCCGGCGACCCGCTCCGCCCTCATCTCTCTCCTCTCCCTCCTCGCCCACAAATCCTACACCCGTCATGATTGGTGCCACAGCACAACATGCCTCCTACATGAGAAAGGCGACCTCTCCCTCCTCGATAACTACCGCCCTATCGCCCTCATGAATAACATCCTTAAACTATGGACAGCACTAATCAAAGATGCAGGCTCGAAGTACGCCGAAACCCACGGCATTCTCAGCGACCAACAAGACGGATTCCGACAACACCGCAGCATCCACGACGCCCTCTCCTCCCTCAATATGACGATGGAGGACGCAAAACTCCACAACAAAGACATCTATGTCATGTACGCGGACTTCAAAGGCGCCTTCAACGCCGCGGACCACCGCATCATGTTCAAACACATGCGTCAACTCGGTATGCCCCCCACCTTCGTCGACACATGCGAACACCTCTACGGAGTCTCAACCACAGATTATATTACTCCACATGGCCCCACCCCTTCTATCGATATTAATCGCGGTTCCCTCCAAGGCGACACCCTCTCCCCCTTCCTCTTCACCCTCTTCCTTGAACCCTTCCTTCGCTGGCTCACAGTGGGAAGCCGGGGCTACCGCCCAGGCCCCCCCGCCACTAACGTCGACCCCACAGAACCCACAGCCACATACCCAGGACACGGCTTCGCTGACGACCTCAGCCTCGCCACGGGCTCGACCCCCAACATGACAATCCAGCTCAGGAAACTCTCCCTCTTCAGCTCCTACACGGGCATGACCGTCAACATCAGCAAATGCTGCATCACCGGCGCCCTATGGCGCTCAGGCAACGCCCTCACCCGCGCCAACACCACCCTCCTCGCATCCCGCCTGCAAACTCAATTCATCTCCATAAACTCCACCCCGGCCCCCATCCGCACCATTGGCCCCAGAGACACATACCGCGTCCTAGGGGTAGACTGAACACCTCCCTCAACTTCACCACACACCGGCACGAACTCAAACGTACCACTGCATTCCTCAACACCACCCTTTCCACCTCCCCACTATTACAATCCCGCAGAATCAGGGTCCTCCGTGGACTTCTCATCGGAAAACATTTCACCCTCCAGCTCGGCCTCTTCACCGACTCCCAACTCGACACTCTCGAAGGCCAAATCTGCCGCGCACTCCGCTCCGCCGTCTCCTCGGTACGTAACCTTCCCCGCACAGCCCTCCATCGCCCTACCTCCGACCTAGGATACGGCCTCCCCTCCCTCAAAGCCCACGCCGCACAACTCACAGTTTGCCACCTACATAAAATCATGAACAACTCATGCTATAGAGGCCACATGGCCCGCGCTTACATCCGCACCTTATCCACCACGTACTCCCACTGGCCCTCGGAATTCATCATGTCCACAAGTTACACCCCACCCACACTCAAGTGCTTAGTAAGAGCTCAACGCGACGCGGGCACCCTATTCCACAACATCCCTCCACTCTCTCTCACCAACCCTATCGCCTCCACAATCCGCGCACACTTCACCACTCAAGACAACACCCTCCTCGCCTCACTCCGGGACAAAGCCACACACTTCACAGACCCTCACACATATAAACAAGCCTACTGCGACTTCTCTCCCCGCAAAACACACGCCTCCCTCCTCCCCCGCCTCACCCCCCTCTGGAAAAATAACATCACCACGTGGCCACAAGTCCTCCTCAGAGCCACCTCATCATCCTTCATCCTCAAATCATGCAAATCCATCACCACACTCACGGGGTCCGCCACCCCACTCTCAGTTCCCATCCGCCTCCTCGCCGCAATCCTCACCGAACCCCTCGATACTATCCACAACCGTCTCCCCCCCGCAAGACCCACTTCCAAACAAGCATCCCCCCCCACCACTATACACCCCTCATGGATTCCCCTCCTATCCCCACACCTCCCTCGCTCACCCCCCACCCTCTCATCCGGCATCTACACCTCCCGCACCACCCACCCCACCCCCACCGCACCCACCACACACTTAGACACAGAATACCTCACTCCCTCAGACCACCACTACCCCCCCTGCGACGTAACGCGTATCATCTCCAAACATAAGGACGCAGAATACGGCCAAACGCAGTACATGGTTGAATGGACCCCGGAACACCTCACGGAATGGGACATTCAGTCACAACTCGACGACGGCTTCCGCCTCATCTCCTCCACTCCCACATCGGTATGCCTCCCCACCCCCTCCCCCACCACCTGCTCCATATGTCATGACCCACTGCACACAAAACCCCACCTCCACCTGCTGCACATGCCCGCACTTTGCCATACACTCTCAATGCCGCCCAGCTCAAAGACCCGCCACATGGCAGTGCGAGTGGTGTGCTCGCGGCCGACAACACGACCTCACCCGCCTCCACGAGGTCCAGTGGGCCCCATGCCTACAACTACACGACACCATCAGTGAGACCCCCTCCGGCCCCACCGCCCTCACCGCATTTAACTCCGGCTATGTCCCCTCCACCACACCCATACTGCCAGAACCCGGACCCCCTCCGTGGTCACACCCCCTAATCACATTCAACCACGACCCCAGCAACCCCGACCTCGACATGCTCCCTACCGGCAAATTCGCCATCCACGCACACCCATCACTCCACGACACAACCATACTATGCACTCCCGACGGCCGCGCGGTCACCACCCTTACCGGCCCCCGCGTCCGCCACCTCTACCACCTCTTCCGCCCCGACCTCACGCAGCATACGTTCGAAGAGGAGGTCTACCACCTCCTCACCCGCCTAGGCTCTCGCTCAGAAATCCACTCACCCACACCCGCCACCACCACCCGTAATAGATGGGCCACCAGAGAAGACCTACTCACAGCTCTCCGCCACACATTCCACATACAGACAGAACTCAACTCCGACCCCCTTAATAAATCCCTTCACTCCCACACCTACCACTCCCTCTACCCCGTAGATATTGTCATCTCATCTAGCGGCAGCAATGCCCCACACACATGGCAAGGCACCAACATAGCCAACCCCGAATACGACCACGAATGCATGCGACGAGCCATGGAACACGCAATCACGAGCGCACACATTACAGCCCCTCACACACCCAGCGCAACCATCCTCATCCTCCCCCGATGGGAACACACACCCTACCGACACTCCAAATACATACACTCCCCATACACCCACCACCTATACACCCTCCCTAATGACGCAAACACCTTCTTACCCCCCGACCAAGACACTGGCAACCCCACCCCTACCCCATTCGGCACACGATGGAAGGTCGACATTTACCTCGTCGCCAACCCCCTCGCATTCTCCACCCTCCCGTCACCCGCAGCTATGACCGCACTCCACAACGCTCTCGAATCTATCTACGACACTCACCTCCCCAACCCCACCATCAACCCCCCACCCCCACACCTTTTTGACACCTACTCACCCCACTCAGCATGTATATACCACCTCCCCCCAAACCCAACTCACCCTCTCACGTACCCCCTCCCGGAACGCGTACATCTAACATACCCCCCCACCAGCTGTACCCTTGCTTGGAACTGGCAGGACTTTGTATGCACAGACGGTTCAAAAAAAGGAAACTCGCCCCCCCTCGGAGCAGCTGCTACCCACCCCGCCTCGGACACCAAAATCAAAATCATGGTGACCTCTACCCCTCCCTCACACACAATAAACCGCGCTGAATTAGCTGGCATAGATATTGTTGGCCACACCCACCTCCTCACAGACAGTGCGTGCTCCCTCCGCCTCATACAAGGATACTTAAACTGCCCTTCCGCTTACAGACACAACATCCACCGCGACACCCTACTATCCATCACACACACCCTAAAAACCCGCTGCGACGCGGGCATCCGTACACACCTCGGCAAAATCAAACCCCACAACCACTCCCTAGGTAACGACCTCGCAGACACCCTCGCCAACCTCGTCGCGGATGGTCACCCACCCGACACTACATACACCACAGGTTCATAGGTCGCAATAGGCCACTGGACCTGGCCGTACACCCTCATTCCACAAACCCTAGGAGATCCCATACCCTACAGATTAAGGCTAGGGATCAAGTGAATTTTGTCGATGTTGATGGAAATGATATTTTGCAGCGTCGATGTTGATGGTATTGATATCTTGGATTGTCGATGTTGATGGTGTTGATAGCTTGGGATGCTGACATCGATGGCAATTTAAGCCGATATTATCGCCGATGTATCGATATTTGGGACGATATATCGATACATCGGGCTTACACCACAGGTTCATAGGTCGCAATAGGCCACTGGACCTGGCCGTACACCCTCATTCCACAAACCCTAGGAGATCCCATACCCTACAGATTAAGGCTAGGGATCAAGTGAATTTTGTCGATGTTGATGGTAATGATATTTTGCAGCGTCGATGTTGATGGTATTGATATCTTGGATTGTCGATGTTGATGGTGTTGATAGCTTGGGATGCCGACATCGATGGCAATTTAAGCCGATATTATCGCCGATGTATCGGCATTTGGGACGATATATAGATAATCAATATTTTACAATTGTTTTGATAATTGATGGCATTGATGCTAGCAATACTGCCATCGTGTCGATGTCGATGTCGCAACCTATCACATCGATGGCACTATCACCATGTGATGATGATACTATCGACGATGCATCGATGGCTAATCCCTAGCCTTACTACAGATACACCAACCTCAAAGCAGACGCACACACCTACAACACCAAACACACACACACACACCTCTCTCGCAAACAACCAAACACGGTGCCCTCCTCGCCCGCGCCGCGAAGGACGGCGCCGATTTCTCTTACCACAACAAACACTCAACTCTCACAAACATCAAGTTCACACACAAACAAGAATTCATGTGGGGAGTCCACATCACCCGCCTCCTCACTCATAACCCCACCCTGCGCTGCCCCCTATGCGGCCAATTCACTAGCAACGGCCACATGGCCGGTAACTGCCCCACCATGTCTGGCCTAAAACATGACCGACACAACAGCGCGCTTCAACTCCTACTCTCCCTATTGGAACGCCACAACGGGGGCCGCTGGGAAACCATCACTGCAGACTTCGGTAACAAACCCATAAAATCATTTGCTTCCCCCTCTCCTGTCCACACTCCGCTTGATTGTCACCCACCCCACCCTACCCACATGCCCACCCGCCTTGTTGACGCTGACGAAGGTACCTCACCCGACTCCCTAACCTCGTATCCCGCCATCCTCCCACCTGAGATTCTCCCCCTCGCGCAACGACCCCCCGCACACAAACACGACTTTATCCGCCTCATCGAACCTCGATTCGTTGGCCACACAAACGGTCGCCGCCGTTACGCATCCATAAAAAAGATTCAAATAGGGGAATGGAAGTATTGCACGGACAACAACCTCTCCCACACTGCTAACCTCATACGTGCCAAATACACACCCCTTGCAAACGCCATCCGCAGCCATTGGCCAAGCACAGTGGTTGACATCCTTCCCATCGTCATGAGCCGCACATGTACACCGCACTCCTCCACCATCACATGTCTCACCTCCCTACTCACCGCCCGCACCGACCCTCCTGATAAGCTCGTCTCCAAAGCACGCCTCGACACGTCTCGCATCCTTGCACAACTCCACACGCATACTGTCCAATGGCTGCATCATCTCCTACTCATATACCGCATCAAGTCCCGCACGACCTCCCGCCGCACCTCCGCACATTGCCCCTTCGCACGACCCTAAATGCACGCAGCCCTCGCCTCTTCTTGCACACCTCCCCGGGGGGGGGGGGTAAAACCCCCGACCCCCATTGGAGAGGTTGGATTTAGGTGGTTAACGGTCTAGCCGTGACTTGTAAGTTCCCCGTATGGCATAGTTGGGAGGGCCCAGAGACAGCAGCCGACGCATCCGGCTTTTGGTGAAAAACCGGCGCATACGGTACATGTTGTAAACAATTTCAATTTCAATTTCAAATATCGACGATGCATCAATGGCTGATCCCTAGCCTTATTGTGGGACCACTCGCCCTCTAGCAGCAGGACGAGCGGCATCTTAGGCCCATTTTTCTGAATCTTTCCTAGTGGAAGGAATAATAGAGCGGATGATTGGAAAGGGGTTCTTCTTATAGTTCTACCGATAAACGGTAACCCGAGTAACTCCCGGGCAAATGTGCCGGTCGCTAAATTCATAGGCGTCCGGCCGAAGGTTCCAGCAAGCCACCAATTCCAATTTCGTGTGTTGTGTTGCTTCTAATCTAAACTACTAAATATTACTATAGACTACTATCTTCTCGCAAAACAGCGACAATGTAGAAGTCTCTAGAGACTTCACCTCTAACTAATTCTAGAACCGGTGCGGGTATAATTATTCATCATCTCACGCTTCCGGTATTGGTACTAAATACAATATGTACAATATGACGAGCTCGCTCCTTTCGTCGCTATACTCGTCATATGACCCTATCGCTATGTACAATTTATCATCATTATTATAATCATGTATCCAAAGATACCGGGTACATGTTAACATTACTTTCTAGCACAAGGCCGTAAATTGTTTTGATGAAAATCATGATATCTCCGTCGCTATTTTGAAAAGCACTTCTTTCACTCTCCCAATCACAGCGTAATCAAACCCCCTAAAAGCGCGCGTGTTTTGTACGCCGATGCGCGAATTCAAACCCACCGACACCATCACCGCGTCGCATACGCACAGTGCGTCGTTTGTTTTACTCCAACCTCACACCCTACCCCCCCGAGTGGATGCATGCGGCGATTACGTGTCAGGTGAGTCAGTCGGCGGGTTGCAGACGCGTCGTGAGGTGTGATTAGTAGGTCTAACGTCGTAGCGCCGTGCTGTTACAGCATCACCGAGGTTTTTTCGCTGAGAATACTGTCAATTGCGCGTGTTTGCAGTTGCGACACCATTCGCTAGGGATAACTAGCCATGAGTGGAGAGCATGGACGCGGGGGTATTGTGCGAGTACAAGGTCGACAGAACCGCTTCATAAAACAAAGATCTGTCGAGGCTAGGGCGGTAAGGGCCGAAGCCGCCGCGGCGGTGGTTCTCGCGGGTCGTACGGGCGGCGCATTACCATAAGCAATAAAGCCAACGAGTGAAAGACTGCAGCGCAAGCTCGAGGACGCGAAACGGTCGTTGGCCGCGGAGCGCGAGCGTGCAAGGTCAGCAATAAAGGACAAAGATAATGCACGATTGTTGTCGGCAAAGCAGGTGGAGAGCTTGGAGGCTGCGCTTGAAGTTGCTCAGCGAGAGATTGCGGGTTTGAAAAAGGCGAACATCAAGCTTCAACAACAGATGGAGCTGTTGGTCAGCGTCGCCGGGAGTGTTCGACCGGTTGAGGGTCGTGGCAAGTCTAACAGCGAGTCGCAGCGGAAGGCAATCCTTAAGAAGCGGAAGGCGATCAAAGGTGGTGTTGCCGTCCGCCCGTTAACGAAGTTGATAACGGTGCCGTCTGTGACCGGCGGCGCGCGTCGGGGCTGGTATAAGCGGGAGGTAAAAGGAACGCTAATGGGGTTCTTGGAGGCACGCTACGACGGGGGTTGCGGGGGGAACACCGTCCTCCAACTCCTAAGCGGGTTTTTCGACGAGAATCCGGACGTGTTCGAGCGTATATGCGACCAGCGCGGTGTGGGGGTGCAAGTGGAGCGCAAGGTCGTCGCGTTCATCCGTGAGCATTGGTCAAAAGACCTTTGCTCGTTTCTGAAGTGGTTGTGCCAGCTGCCTTGGAGGAAGTACGGGACGATGAGGCATGCCATCTCAGGGGTATGGAACCCAGAAACAAGTGAGTACGACCCCCTTACGCTGCCTTATGGCACAGACATGGCGACCTTGTGGAGCCCGTCTTCGGTAGCGAGGGCGGATAAGGAGGTGGCCGATGCAGCTGGCATGGTGGTGTCGGAGGATGGGCTGATGGCGCAGGTTGATGTGCGGGCTGCATTAACCCAGCGATTGCAACTCATTCCACTGGAGCAGTTAGAGGCACAGTTAACCATTGTAGGCGACCTCCTAATCCAGTTTCAAGGTGTAGCCATGACTCCCTTTTTAATAATATTTTTCATACACACATTTGATCCACATCAACACCGATCTTTGCCTTCCATAACATCAACATGCACACTCATTGCATGATTTGTGCAGACTGTAAAGAATGACCTTTTCGCGCCGATGTTGCTGTACAGCTGATGGTAGCATTGCCTACAAGCGCAAGAACCAGGGGGCCGTCTTGTGCATTTTGAAGCCCATCGTCGAAGGGTGGGATGATGAGGGGTTTGTGTTGTCCGGGCAAGCGGTCAACAACATCTACAACTGCGTGAAAATCTGCATCTACGAAGGCGCTGATAAGTACGATCAGTTTTCGGAAAGGACAAAAGGAATCCGCAAACAGATGGATGCGATAGTGGAGAGTGGCATCGAGGTGCACGGTCGCACCTTCCCTGTGAGGGAACTTATGGGAGGTGACACGGCATTCCTCGGCGCTTCCTCTGGTCATGCAGGCCCATCAAGCACCCACCATTGCCACATCTGCTCGCAGAACAAAATGGATATGGCACTAACCAAGCGAGACTACCGCCGCAAGGGTATGGAGCTGCCATTCACTAAAACGGTGGACGTGTCGAACATGCTTGCTCACGTCTTTGGCGCAGAGTTCGGCCTCGTTGAGCCATACGTCTGCCCGGGCTGCTCCGAGGTGGTCAGCAAACATTTGCAACATGCACCAGCGGACACTGCAACCGCTCGACAGGCGTATCAACGGACACATTTTGGCCAGCGCCATGGTCACCCCCCAATCAACCAGTCCGTGCCCACTTTGGACAGGATTGGGGACAACATGCACGCAGGGCTACAAATCGGCCCGCAGGTCATGTGGCAGACAATTCATTGTAACGTCACGACGACCTCGATGGCGACATCAGTGATGAACATCATGGATGAGGCCGGCATTTGGCGGGAAGTGAAGGTCATGTCGAAGGCGAAGACACCTACGAAGGTGGGCATGCCCCACTTTGACGGCCCTGAGCTGGAGACCTTGTTGCAGCAGCGGCAACGACTGCTCAACGTCGTCTTCCCTGACCTATCGACACTAGAGGCTGTGAGTGCCCGCTTTTTGTGGCAGCGGTATGATGAGATGGTGTACGCATGGAGTGCGGAGCCTGACATCAAAGACACCGATGCGAAGAAGGCAGGAGCAAAAGCGCTAGAGGAAGCGGCAGACAACTTCTTCGACGCGTACATCAGTGTAGCCGGAGCTCATGATGTCATCCCATACATGCACCAGGTGAGCAACATGTTGATTATATTTGCATGCCACACACATAGTTCGTTTGCATGACACAGTATATGTCATTGGAAGACACTCCATATGACTATGATTATGTTTTTAGTTACACTTTGTTTGTTAATTACTCTGTATTACCTGCAGGTTGCTTTTCACTTCCCTGAGTGGATGGAGGAGCATGGCAGCCTCAATCTGTTCAGCGCGCAAGGGATGGAACACAGCAATACTGAGACGAAGCAAGGTTTCAGGAAGGCTACCAACAGGCAGCGGCAGCGCGTAACGCAGAAGGGAAATGCTACTCTTTCGAGGGTGGGGCAGAACATGAACCGTTCTCTGCAACTTGCTCGCCACAGGGCAGCACACGGGCCAACAAGCGGCAGTGGCAGCAAGTCAGCAATGCGGTCGTTACCCCACAGGCCGTCTGAAAAGTCAGCGGCGATCAAGCGACGTCAAGCAATAAAGGCAGAAGTGACGAAGAAGAAGCTGAAGCTGAAGCACAGCGAGTATACAGCCTAGGCATTGAAGATCGAGCCTCCTTATGTTATGCAGGCTCCCCATGTGAACTGTATCACCCCCTCCCGCCCTCCCCACTCCCTTACTAAACTTGGCAATGCATATCACTGAAAAGCATGCAGAAGGGGCGCAAAGCGTCATCGTGATTTTCACCTTTAATTACATGTTCAGCTATCTATATTCATTATGATTATGGTGTGTGCATAGTGTGTCATCATGATGTGCTCGCCTCATCATGGTCATCGCCGCCCACCCACTTCGAAACAAACTTCCGCTTGGCCCGGAGGTCGTGCTCCTTTTGTCGGCGCCTAACCCGCGCCTCGCGTTCCTCCTCCGGTGTCCTGCTCTTAATCGCCTCCTGTTTCCGCAAGCACGCTTTATATTCTGGCTTTAAGTGAGGCATCCACTTGATATCGGAGGAGTCGAAGGTAAACCCTGAGGTATACCCGCTGTCCGTCTCCGATGAAGCAGTGCTGTCCGTCTCCCCCGCTTCGATCCGGTGTTGTCGCAAGAGCGCGTCATGCTCCTCGCGATACTCTTGTCCCTTCTCCTCCCAAAACTCGGCTAGCCGCTTCAGATTATGTACCTTGGCCGCTTTCTGAGGTGGGTTCCCTTTTACGATACGGTGCCGTGCCCGTGGCGCCGGAATATTTGCCGTGCAATCCCACAGGAGTGCAGATGCGAGAGCAGCCGAGGCACCTACCACTTGAGACGCATCTTGCATAAAGTCATTAACGACACCTTGCAGCTCTCGTCTCCACAACGCCTCCATGCTGTTTGCTAGCGGTAGCCACGGCCACACGGCCCTGTTGTTGAAGTCCATGTTCTCGTCCTTTAAAACGCGGGGCATCCGTAGGGTCGAGCCCTCTTTTGCTCCCACCACGGCTTTGTTAAACGTCACAACGAGCTTGTTAACGTATCGTAAACTGTCAAGACTGAGAGGAGAACGTTCCCCGACAAGCTGCATTGTTCCAACAATTGAAACAAGGTCGCCACTAGGAAGTACACGAGCACAGTCGTGGGCCGCGATGCGCCGACGTTGCAGAGTTGTGGAGCTCTTGGGCGCGGGGGGTGGCATGTCTTGGAACTTGATGAGGTCCCGTATTGCCTCGGGAGAAGACGTCCAATAACACACCCTCGTCGCTCTTGGAAGGCGTGTACCACGGCGCCGCTCCTCCCAACCCGGGTGGGTATTGCAGTAGCTGCTCACGAGCTGCGGGGGAATGTTCCTTAGCGTCGCTTTCGCTAATCCTTCCACTCGGGCGTTCCCACATCGTGCGAAAAGCACTTCAGTAAGCGCTGCCCTCAAGTCCTCAGCCGACAACAAACCTTCTCCCCCCATCGTGTTTGACTCTCCGCATTGTGTGCATGTGTCCTGCCGAATCGGTTGGTTGCTGGCAAGTCCGAGCACGCACGCTGCGCAGTTCTCACGGTACGCCATTGTGGAAGTTGTGCGGCGGCTGCGCGGCTCGGCGTGTATTCTACACCCGATGTTGCGATGACATGCACTCCAAGAGCAACAAATATCGAGCATTTAGTCGCGAGAAACGAAAAAACAGCCAGGAGTCCCTTAAATATACCCTTCATGCGTATAGAATGGCCACGGCGCAACCATAAACGTGCCTTTCGGTGCTGCACTTCAGCTCTTACGGGATGTGAGTTGGTGAGTGAGGTGCCGGAAAAAAGTCTCTGCACACTGATCGACCCACCGACAGTTCATTGTCGACGACAACCTCAGACCTTAATCGTCAACCACTCCCCCCCAATGCGCGCCTTACAACATATTGTCGTCACAGCCGCGATTTCAAAAGTGATAGCTACTTGTGCTCGCCGTCCTTGGGGATTCAGTCATGTACAGTAGGATGGTGGTTGGGGGTAAACGGAAGTGCTCGTCGGGAGCGCCGAAATCGTTAAAACTGTATGTTTTTAGCGCGTACGCTTTTCGGGGGTTTGATTACGCTGTGAATGGAAACTTCAGCTCTTAAGCTAGGTGCTGATGCCCCTTTTTAGGGCATGAGACTAAGTGAGCGACCGTTAGGTATGGGCTGAAAATAGGGCGTCAAATGTTACAATTAAACACTTTCTGGCCACCGCGTGGAAAATGAAAACTACATGTAAGGTACTTGTACCGGGACATGTAGAGGTAAGGTACCAACATCGCTACAGCTTCGAATACGCATGTGATGCTGCCACACCCTAGCGCAACCTACCCACTGATTGGGGCCGTGGTACTCTCCACTGCAGCCGAGAGGATCCATGGGAGCGCACTAGGTGCCGGAAGTGCGGGTGTTGGTGTTTGGGTGACCGGTTGGGCCTGTGATCTTGCGGACGAGTCGAGGTATGTCGCTACCGCTAACTTGACGCTTGCCAATGCCATCACTCGCTCGAGCAGCTCAGCTTTGTTCCCCTTCACGTCAGTGCCTCCCTGCGACTCGTCGTGCGCGAGTAGTGCCTTCAAGTCCGTCACGCGGAAGGATTTAATCACGGAAGGGCCGCCTTTAACGACCTTTTCACTCGACCTTCACGACCTTATGTCGCTACCGCTAACTTGACGCTTGCCAATGACATCACTCGCTCGAGCAGCTCAGCTTTGTTCCCCTTCACGTCAGTGCCCCCCTGCGACTCGTCGTGCGCGAGTAGTGCCTTCAAGTCCGTCACGCGGAAGGATTTAACCACGGAAGAGCCTTCGTTATCGCGCCGACGACATTCTAGCGTCTATTTGACTCCCGCTCCTCGTCTCTGGCGGCCTTTTCTTGTGCTTTACGCTTCCGCTCGCTGTCTTTATACTGCAAAATAGCTAACGCCTCAGCGCATGTTGCACTTCCAGTGAGTCGAGGGTGCAAGTAGAGGCGAAGGTTGTGTGCATTCAGGGTCGTGCGTGGAGGCAATGTGCGGATGCGCGGTGGGAGGTCGTGCGGGACTTGATGCGGTATATGCGTAGGAGGTGATGCAGCCATTGGACAGTATGCGTATGGAGTTGAGCAAGAATGCGAGATGTGTCGAGGCGTGCTTTGGAGACGAGTTTATCTGGAGGGTCGGTGCGGGCGGTGAGAAGGGAGGTGAGACTCGTGATGGTGGAGGAGTGTGGTGTACCGGTGCGGCTCATGACTATGGGTATGATGTCGACCACTGTGCCTGGCCAGTGGTTTCTGATGGCGTTCGCAAGGGGTGTGTATTTGGTGCGTATGAGGTCAGCTGTGTGCGAGAGGTTATTGTCTGTGCAGTACTTCCATTCCCCTATCTGGATTTTTTTTATGGATGCGTAACGTCGGCGACCGTTGGAGTGACCAACGAATCGGGGTTCGAGGATGCGGATGAAGTCAGGTTTGTGTGCAGGGGGACGAAGTGGGGGGGGGAGAATCTCAGGTGGGAGGACGGCGGGGCACGAGGTGAGGGAATCGGGCGAGAGACCTTCGTCAGCAGCGACAAGGCGGGTGGGCATGTGGGTGGGGTGAGGTGGGTGGCAGTCAAGTGGGGTGCAGGCAGGGGTGGGGGAATCAAACGATTTTATGGGTTTGTTACCGAAGTCTGCGGTGATGGTTTCCCATCGCCCTCCGTTGTGGCGTTCCAGTAGGGAGAGTAGGAGTTGCAGAGCGCTGTTGTGTCGGTCCTGTCTTAGACCAGACATAGAGGGGCAGTTACCGGCCATGTGGCCGTTGCTAGTGAATTGGCCACATAGGGGGCAGCGCAGGGTGGGGTTGTGAGTAAGTAGGCGGGTGTTGTGGACACCCCACATGAATTCTTGTTTGTGTGTGAACTGGATATTTGTGAGGGTTGAGTGTTTTTTGTGGTAAGAGAAATCGGCGCCGTCCTGCGCGGCGCGGGCGAGGAGGGCACCGTGTTTGGTTGTTCGCGAGAGAGGAGTGTGTGTGTGTTTTGTGCTGTAGGTGTGTGCGTCGGATTTGAGGTTGGTGTATTTGTAGGTTACGGGGTCCCCTAGCGTTTGTGGGATGAGGGTGTATGGCCATGTCCAGTGGCCTATTGTGACTTCAGAACCTGTGGTGTATGTAGTATCGGGTGGGTGACCATCCGCGACTTGGTTTGCGAGGGTGTCTGCGAGGTCGTTGCCGATGGAATGGTTGTGGGCTTTGATTTTGCCGAGGTGTGTACGGATGCCTGTTTCGCAGCGGGTTTTAAGGGTGTGTGTGATAGATGAGAGGGTGTCGCGGTGAATGTTGTGGCGGTAAGCGGAAGGGCAGTTTAAGTAACCTTGTATGAGGCGGAGGGAGCACGCACTGTCTGTGAGGAGGTGGGTGTGGCCAAGTTGGAGGCCAATATCTATGCCAGCTAATTCAGCACGATTTATTGTATGTGAGGGAGGGGTAGAGGTCACCATGATTTTGACTCGGGTGTCCGAGGCGGGGTGGGTAGCTGCTGCTCCGAGGGGGGTCGAGCCGCCTTTTTTCGAGCCGTCCGTGTATACGAAGTCCTGCCAGTTCCAAGCAGGGGTGCCTCTGGTGGGGGGGTACGTTAGATGCACGCGGTCTGGGAGGGGGTATGTGAGGGGGTGAGTTGGGTTTGGGGGGCGGTGGTATATACCTGCTGAGTGGGGTGAGTATGTGACAAAGAGGTGTGGAGGAGGGGGGGTGATGATGGGGTTGGGGAGGTGAGTGTCGTAGATAGATTCGAGAGTGTTGTGAAGTGCGGTCATGGCTGCGGGTGACGGGAGGGTGGTGAGTGCGAGGGGGTTAGCGACGAGGTATATGTCGACCATCCATCGTGTGCCGAATGGGGTAGGGGTGGGGTTGCCAGTGTGTTGGTCGGGGGGTAGGAATGTGTTTGCGTCATTGGGCAGGGTGTAAAGGTGGTGGGTGTATGGGGAGTTGATGTATTTGGAGTGGCGGTATGGTGTGTGTTCCCAACGGGGGAGGATGAGGATGGTTGCGCTGGGTGTGTGAGGGGCTGTGAGGTGTGCGCTGGTGATTGCGTGTTCCATGGCTCGTCTCATGCATTCGTGGTCGTATTCGGGGTTGGCTATGTTGGTGCCTTGCCATGTGTGTGGGGCATTGCTGCCGCTAGATGAGAAGACTATATCTTCAGGGTAGAGGGAGTGGTAGGTGTGGGAGTGGAGGGATTTATTGAGGGGGTCGGAGTAGAGTTCTGTCTGGACGCGGAATGTGTGACGGAGAGCTGTGAGTAGGTCTTCTCTAGTGGCCCATCTATTACGGGTGGTGGTGGCGGGTGTGGGTGAGTGGATTTCTGAGCGGGAACCTAGGCGGGTCAGGAGGTGGTAGACCTCCTCTTCGAACGTATGCTGCGAGAGGTCGGGGCGAAAGAGCTGAAAGAGGTGGCGGACGCGGGGGCCGTTAAGGGTGGTGACCGCGCGGCCGTCGGGAGTGCAGAGTATGGTGGTGTCGAGGAGTGATGGGTGTGCGTGGATAGCGAATTTACCGGTAGGGAGCATGTCGAGGTCGGGGTTGATGGGGTCATGGTTGAATGTGATTAGGGGGTGTGACCACGGAGGGGGTCCGGGTTCTGGCAAAATGGGTGTGGTGGAGGGGACATAGCCTGAGTTAAATGCGGTGAGGGCGGTGGGGCCGGAGGGGGTCTCACTGATGGTGTCGTGGAGTTGTAGGCACGGGGCCCACTGCACTTCGTGGAGGTGGGTGAGGTCGTGGTGTTGGCCGCGAGCACACCAGTCGCACTGCCATGAGGCGGGTCCCTGAGCTGGGCGGCATTGGGAGTGTATGGCAAAGTGCGGGCATGTGCAGCAGGTGGAGGAGGGTTCTATGTGCAGGGGGTCATGACACATGGAGCAGGCGGTGGGGGAGGGGGAGGGGAGGCATACCGATGTAGGAGTGGAGGAGATGAGGCGGAAGCCGTCGTCGAGTTGTAACTGAATGTCCCATTCCGTGAGGTGTTCCGGGGCCCATTCAACCATGTACTGCGTCTGGCCGTATTCTGTGTCCTTGTGTTTGGAAATGATGCGTGTTACGTCGCAGGGAGGGTAGTGGTGGTCTGAGGGGGTGAGGTATTCAGTGTCTAAGTGTGTGGTGGGTGCGGTGGGGGTGGGGTGAGTGGTGCGGGGGGTGTAGATGCCTGATGAGAGGGTGGGGGGCGAGCGGGGGAGGTGAGGGGAGAGGAGGGGAATCCATGAGGGGTGTATAGTGGTGGGGGGGGATGCTTGGTTGGTAGTGAGGCTTGTGATGGGGAGGCGGTTGTGGATAGTATCGAGGGGTTCAGTGAGGATTGCGGCGAGGAGGCGGATGGGAACTGAGAGTGGGGTGGTGGACCCCGTGAGTGTGGTGATGGATTTGCATGATTTGAGGATGAAGGAGGATGAGGTGGCTCTGAGGAGGACTTGTGGCCACGAGGTGATGTTACTTTTCCAGAGGGGGGTGAGGCGGGGTAGGAGGGAGGCGTGTGTTTTGCGGGGAGAGAAATCGCAGTAGGCTTGTTTATATGTGTGAGGGTCGGTGATGTGTGTGGCTTTGTCCCGGAGTGAGGCGAGGAGGGCGTTGTCTTGAGTGGTGAAGTGGGCGCGGATTGTGGAGGCGATAGGGTTGGTGAGGGAGAGTGGAGGGATGTTGTGGAATAGGGTGCCCGCATCGCGTTGAGCTCGGACTAAGCACTTGAGTGTGGGTGGGGTGTAACATGTTGACATGATGGATTCCGAGGGCCAGTGGGAGTACGTGGTGGATAGGGTGCGTATGTGTGCGCGGGCCATGTGGCCTCTGTAGCCCGAGTTGTTCATGATTTTATGTAGGTGGCAAACTGTGAGTTGTGCGGCGTGGGCTTTGAGGGAGGGGAGGCCGTATCCTAGGTCTGAGGTAGGGCGGTGGAGGGCGGTGCGGGGAAGGTTACGTACCGAGGAGACGGCGGAGCGGAGTGCGCGGCAGATTTGTCCTTCGAGAGTGTCGAGTTGGGAGTCGGTGAAGAGGCCAAGCTGGAGGGTGAAATGCTTTCCGATGAGGAGTCCACGGATGACCCTGATTCTGCGGGATTGTGTTAGTGGGGAGGTGGAAAGGGTGGTGATGAGGGATGCAGTGGTGCGTTTGAGTTCTTGCCAGTGTTTGGTGAAGTTGAGGGAGGTGTTGAGTTCTACCCCTAGGACACGGTATGTGTCCCTGGGGCTAATGGAGGGGATGGGGGCCGGGGTGGAGTTTAGGGAGATGAACTGTGTCTGCAGGCGGGATGCGAGGAGGGTAGTGTTGGCGAGGGTGAGGGCGTTGCCTGTGCGCCAGAGCGCGCCGGTGATGCAGCATTTGCGGATGTTGACGGTCATGCCCGTGTAGGCGCTGAAGAGGGAGAGTTTTCTGAGCTGGATGGTCATGTTGGGGGTCGAGCCCGTGGCAAGGCTGAGGTCGTCGGCGAATCCGTGTCCTGGGTATGTGGCTGTGGGTTCTGTGGGGTCGACGTTAGTAGCGGGGGGGCCTGGGCGGTATCCCCGGCTTCCCACCGTGAGCCAGCGAAGAAAGGGTTCAAGGAAGAGGGTGAATAGAAAGGGGGAGAGGGTGTCGCCCTGGAGGGTTCCGCGATTAATGTCTATAGAAGGGGTGGGGCCATGTGGTGTAATATAGTCTGTGGTTGAGACCCCGTAGAGGTGTTCGCATGTGTCGACAAAGGTGGGGGGCATACCGAGTTGACGCATGTGTTTGAACATGATACGGTGGTCCGCGGCGTTGAAGGCGCCTTTGAAATCGGCGTACATGACGTAGATGTCTTTGTTGTGGAGTTTCGCGTCCTCCATTGTCATAATGAGGGAGGAGAGGGCGTCGTGGATACTGCGGTGTTGTCGGAATCCGTCTTGTTGGTCGCTGAGAATGCCGTGGGTTTCGGCGTACTTCGAGCCTGCGTCTTTTATTAGTGCTGTCCATAGTTTAAGGAGGTTATTCATGAGGGCGATAGGGCGGTAGTTATCGAGGAGGGAGGGGTCGCCTTTTTTATGTAGGAGGCATGTTGTGCTGTGGCACCAATCAGGAGGAGTGTAGGATTTGTGTGCTAGGAGGGAGAGGAGAGAGAAGAGGGCGGAGCGGGTCGCCGGTGGTAGGAATTTGATTATTTCATTGGGGATACCGTCGGGGCCGGGGGCTTTGCCGGTGCCTAGGGAGTTGAGGGTTTTATCGAAAGTGTCGCGGGTAATCATGTCGGCAAGGGTGAGAGAGGGGTCACCGCGGGGTTCGATGGTAAAGTTGTCGGGGTTGTCGGGGAGCTCCCATGGGGGGGTGGGTAGTTCGTGTGGGGTGGCGCAGCCGAGTTCGCTAGCGAAGTGAGAGTGTACCGCGTCAATGACGGCGGAGGGAGAGGATGCGGTGGTTTTATCGGGTTTGGTAATGCGGTGGAGGGTGGAGGCGGCGCCGGCGGGGGGTAGGAGGCCGCTTTTAATTTTCAATCGGCGGTGGGAGAGTTTGGGGCAGGTGTCGTAGGCCGCATTGGCTCGAGTTTTTATTTTCTTTATCTTATCCGTGGTGGTGGCGTGAAGGAGCTGGCGTATGCGTGCTTGGCACTGTTGTTTGATGGCGTCAGGGGAGAGATAGTCGGTTGTGTTTAAGAGGGCTTGGGCGATGGGGAGGGGGCCGTTATTTTTGCTGCATTTACGGAGTTTGAGTATGTGAGTGCGTGTTTTATTTGTTAGCCAAGTAGGGTCATGGGACGCTTGGGGTGGGCGGGGTTTCTTGGCGGGGAGGAGGGGCCAAACTGTGGCTGCGTGGTTCATGTGATGGGAGAGGAGTGTGGTGAATTGTGAGGCTAGGGTGTCGAGGGTGTCGGGGGAGGCCGAGGTGTGTGAGGTGTTGAGAATTTCTGCGTGGAGGGCGGCCGTTTGGTTGATGAGGTCGGGGGTGCTGGATTGGT